>SNQJ01S0013990.1:109645-155022 GCA_010110895.2 Picea sitchensis
GACCCAACAATGCAAGGATGAGAATGAAATATATCACTTTTCGTTCAATGAATCCTATGTATGGGAGAGAGAGAAAGTTTTCAGATCAACCCTGTACTACAAAGAAAATTTTCCTTTCAAATGCGAACACAAACAATCATTTAGCCAATGACAATACTCTGTGTCTTTTTCAAATATTTCAACAATCTCAATAATTTGATTTCCAAATTTTTCTAAAACGAAAAGAATATTTTGAAAGAAAAAACTTTTGTTCACTTTCCAAAAAGGATCCTCACCATGCCAATGAGAATACAGAGAATCAAATCAATGAACAAGCAAATAACCCAATCTATTCTTTCAATGAATTCAAAAACAAAGAGCAAACCAATGTAGTTTTTTCGAATGTAAAATAAAAATGATCTCTCAAAACATAAACAAATGAGAAAACCAAACAAACTTAACTTTCAACCAATCACTAGATCTTAACTAATCAAACACACTCAAAATCTGAAGTCAGAAAGAATGGTTTTGCCAAGAAAAGCCAAGAAATGAAAGTCAAGCCAAAAATGACAAGAGAAGCCTTCAAACCCTAAGACTGTTCATACATGCAAACAAAAGCAAGAAATACATCAATCAATGGTCAAAGAAACCCATAAGAGGTAATTCAACTGATCTGGGCAGTTAGAAAGACCAAAACTCAAATTCAAAATTTTGAAAAAGCATGTTTGCAGGCAAGCAATATTACACAGTGCGAGAATCACTGATTCTCGCAGGTAACCCTTGAGCAGAGTGCGAGAACCTCGCATTGAAACCTATGTGAAGGGTGCGAGCCTTACCAATTATCATAGGCTGCAATGAAGTGCAGTGAGAGAATTCCTGAACATATCCAAAAATTTGAAAAATGAGGTAAAATTCAAAAAGGCTTCTGGACTCAGAAGGTCTATCAGGATATCCTGAAGACTTAGAGACTGATAGGACAGGAGAAAAGAAGAACCAGAGAAAATGGCCACAGAAACATACAAAAAGCCACAAAGAAAATGGGATGATCCCCAGTAGAGTTGCCAATTTTGTTATTGGATAAATCCGTAAGTGCGGACACAAACTGATCTCCCTAGATCCACCTGGATCTAGAACAAATCAAGACAGAATAATACTCTTTCCCTAGATTTTGACTATTGAATTAAGTAGGAGGCAAGAATGAGTAACATACCTTATAATCGCTTCCTATGGTCTTTTTTGTTCCAGCTTCGCTCCAATGCTCTTGTGCAGTCAATACCAAGACAACTCAAACCAATCAAAGTGAAGACAACTCAATATATTCAACAGTCAATCGATGTATATGATCAAGGAATTATACAATAAAGTGAAGATAGCTTTATGGGAAAGGGACATATTATTGTATCATATTGATGGAAATTAAAGATTACAACCTGAGCCTTGATGTCGCAAACTTCCTTTCGATGGCCCTTGACTCTGACACACACACTTTCTCACTTGCATGAAGAAATCAAAACCCTTATGATGTTATGGCTGTAGTTTCTCAGCCTACTGTTCAAGCTTCAATCCTTCACACAATCTTTCACCAATTCTCCAATGTCTTTCTTAACCTTGTTTTCTTCTAACCTTTTCCATGAGAATCCCCTCAATATATAGGAGAGAATGAATTAGTTACTTGGATAAGAATGATCCCAAAATATCAGGGAATCCAGTACTAGGATAACCACTCGAATGCCATCTCATCCTTCTAAAAGATTCCCTTCTAGAAACTTCGAGAATTCATCTTTTTCCTTTCTTAAGAAAGAGTTCGCACCCTAGCAGTTCATTACAGTGTGAACTTCTCGCATCCTGGCTTAATGCATCCTGCGAGAATCATGCATTCTCGCAGGCAAATATACTAGCAGCCTGCGAATAGTCCTTAAAAATGTGATTTGTAGAAAGAGATGAAGGTAACTTTTCTCAAGAAAAAGTTATAATGAAGAGCCTGAATACACCATCATCAATACATCATCATGATGACCAAAATCGTGGGTAACACCTATTCAGGTACGCATGCTCATGTTCAAAATTATCAAAAAAACAGTTATATGTTTGATTATATTTAGATATTGTTCACGTCGGGTATTTGGTTGTCATGTGTGCAGGTACTTGGTCATCACACACCAGCGTGACCCCTTCAGGTATATAATCAACACTGGCATGAAATCATTCCCTCTAAATCTCAATTGCATCTCCAGTCACACCCTCTAAAATTTACCTTTAGGGTCCCTATATCCGGCTCTGCAGTACTATCACCTCCACTGCATTTTCAGTATTGTCGCTCAGTATCAGTCTCCCCCACATGAATTGTCCCCTTCATAGCCCCCCTTGGCACTTTGACACTCATGTTGTTTTCAGCCTTTAGGGATGGGAGTCCCGATAGTCTTACATCATGTCACAAATCAGCCACATACTCCTTCTCCTCATTTTGCTAGCCTACCTAATAGACTCCCAGGGCACTTTCTCATGGTTTTATTTTGACTTCACTCCCACAGCATCATTTACCATCCATTTCATCCACCACCGGTTTGCCCATCTTTATATTACCCTCCATACATTTACCTACTACAGAAACCCTCCTATGGGGCCCCAACCCTCCACTTTTTTTTTAACCAACTTGCTCCATCCTCAGGCCAAGCCATCTTACACTAGGGCACCCATTTCTGTATGTGCATTATTTTCCCCACTGATTTTTTTAATTCTTTTTGTAATTAATTCATTTTTTCCAGCATTTTACATATCTTTTTGTCATCAACTTTGGCGACCTTCTTGGAAAACACAACCCATGTCACCCTTGGTTGGGGAATTCCTTATCACCTATTCCTGTTGATATCATCCATAAAACTCCAAGTATCCCACAGGCCACCTACCTCTGCTCTCTGATTTTGTTCACTTTCTCCCGCCTCTGGCACAGCTTATCCCACGTCTCGTTGTCCCCCTGACACTTGACCTAGTTGAATGGTTGCGGCCACTTATACTTCGCATATATCCCCAACCAAGGTCATTCTTGACTCTCCATGCATCTTGAATTTTTCCATGTACCTCCTCAGTTCCTGACCTCACCTAGTGGATTTCACGAAGCCCTTTGCTTCTTGGAGTCGCGTCTCCATTTTTATCGACATTGGCATAGTTTCCAGAAGGGTGATAGTATCTTGACTCTCAATACCTTTACAATGAGGAGTCTTGGACGACACAAGGAGAACCATCATTTCTCTCTGTTTTCATTGACCCCCACAACATTCAACTTCAACACTTTCTCATGTTACAATGGGTCTTACTTTGCGACTATTGCAGTTGTTTTTAATATTTTCCGAAGACCTCTGAACTTTGTTAGGCTATCGATACCCACAGAATCCGTGATACTTCTTACAGGTATCATTGCCTACTATTCATAGTATTGTTCCTCATCATAATTGTCCTTTTCCTTTATCAAAACCGCCCCCGAGGGTGCTGCAGTTGTCTACATCAACACACAGTTCCAGTTATAGTACAACACCCTTTTTTGAGTTACATGACACGAGCATGGGGCATGCCCACCTCGTTTGTACACAATTTATTTTCCACACCTTGTGAAAGGTTGGATCCTATAGGTTCCCTTCTCCCTCCAACGGGTCACTCTTGATACTGTCACTATCACTCTTTCTTACAACGGTACTCTCAGTAGAAGAAACATTGATGAATGTTTGCTATCTGTATGCTCCTAACCTCATCCATCAGGGGGCATCTGTTATCACTGAAATTTTTTCTGCAAATGGTTACAGGAATCCAGCATCTTCAAACAGCTATTAGTTCACCCATGGACCAAAATTACCAAAAAATCATTTCCAAAAGGTCCAAAACTATCCAACCAGTTATAAAATCAGGATGCACTATGACTATACGGGGCGCGCATGCACATGCACCATTAAGAAACACAGGAAAAGAGCACATGTGCACGCTGCACGACTGTGGACACTAAAAGCCATGCACACCTTAGAACGATGCATTTATGATGTTGTTCAGCCTCCCACCCACTTCTGGTTCAGCTTCCAAGTTGATTTGACATCAAACTCTTGGCTGGATCTGACTGGGTGGATGGTCAAAGACCTAAAGGTGCCCTAAACAACCCCTTTTCACACTAAAAGATGGTTGCACAATACCTCAAAGTGGTGCTATAAAACAAGGCCATGGGTGCACTGCATATTCAAGGAATTCATTTGCAAGGTTATGTTGTTGCTATTCTCTTGGGGAAACCTCTTTTCTCATCAAGAACATACTAGCACCATTCCATTTGGGCAATCCACATCACCTTTTGAGTGGGTTAGATTTGGATTCTTTCACCATTTCTTTCAAGTTTTCAAGATGTAAGAAGAGCTCAATATTGGGGGTCCAAGAGCCCTCCCTTGTAGGAAGAAGCGACCCAAAGTACCCTTTCTCTTTGGTGTTTTCTTTTCACTAATACAATCCTTTCCATTGGTGACATGAGTCTTGTTTGTTTCTTGTTCTTATGTCCTTATGCACAATAGTTTAATTGTTTTTTCCCTTCCTAGTTTAATTCTTAGCTTAGTCTTTTATGTTTATTCTTCTAACCCTTTCCTTTACTATTTTCTTTCTTAGCTAACCTAACTAAGCTTGTAAGCACCTCTGTTTTTCTCATTTAGGTGAGAAAAGAGGCGCAACAACATCAATCATTTAATTATTTTAAGAATGGTTGTGAATGTTGTTGGTGTCTAAAGCATGCATGTTTCAATATGATCCCAATCTTTAATGAGAGTGACATGTGAAATGGAACCATATCACCAAAGTGTCGATGATGTTTCACCATGTTTATGGTGCGTTGGCTCAAAATTCATTGTTCAAAGTTCGAAAGTTTTAACCCCATATATAACATGTGTTTTTTCCATAAGAACACTATGTTGAGTTCCAACCAATTCGAACATATGATAATTCAAGTATCGGAATAAAGGTTGAGATAAGGTGATTCTATACTTGGTCTTACAATATTAAGTGAGATCATTACAATCTTATGGAGGCGTTAGCATCATCCAACCCTCGTGTCATTTGATAATTATTGATGACCCATCTTTGTTATACAAAATGGGTTATGTAGGATGTCTTTAATAATAAAATTTCAAACATTATGTATTATAATAACTAGATCCTTTTGATATCATTCAAATCTTGTGATAAAAGGTCATGTAAATCATTTCAACCCAGTCTCAGAACAAAAAGAGTTTAAAATAGCCAAATTTTGTAGCTTACTTTTAATCAATCATGCAAACTTCTAGAAACAAAAGACATGAGCCATAAACAATGTGGGAAACACAACTCATCCAAGTCATTTTTAAAGTTCACAAGAAACAATGGTATACAACAAACAAATTCAATAAGAAGTAGTGACAAATTCCCAATTCTTGAAGTTTGTTCGTTGGCATCAAAACTCTATAGAAAACGAAATGAAATGGCGTTTGAATTTCATGTTGGAAGTCATGAAATTCAAACCAAACAAAAGGAAATAATACAACATCAAGACCACACTCAAAATTAATGTAAACCATACAAACAATAATCTATAAATGATAACAATAAAGAATATCATATATACATGCCAAACAATGAATCTTAAAAATCTCATGTTGTAAATTCAGTTATTCATAAAGATACCGAAGACATGAGATGGTTGTTGGCTGCCAACAATGGGGACTCACTAGAAGAAGTAGTTATCTCTGCATCATCATAACTTTATATCAAGGAACATATGACTCATAAATAATTATTAGAAACAATTAAATGACAAATCAAGCATCTTGACAATAAATCAGAAAAAATAACACAGTCATAGCATTGGATAAAGTTTTGTCCAAACAATTGTAATCCGGTATCTTGTTTCGATCACATGGGTAACAATATTTATACAGATAACTCCAATACCGTTTACAGGGCCACTGCTACCAGCAAGCATCTATAGCCTCGACATGGATGTCATTTAACCCACTCTAGTACTCCTATCCCATCCAAGAGTTGTCCATTTATGATAAAAACATCTTCACACTTGATCAAATTAAAAGACATACCTGAGAATCTTCTCAAAATCGGCATTGCTTCGCTGCCAGTGGACCTATTCAGTACCCCGACGAAGTTTCCTTGGTATCATGAGTGCATTTACCTGCTGCCAGTAGACCTGTTCAATGTCTCGACAGGTTTGCAAACACTTCCCACACATTGTAGTGATCACAACTCTCTATAATTTGTTTATAAATTTGTAGAAACTTCATGATATTCAAGAGTGCAGGGTCATACTAAAAATCTCATAGTGTGGAAAAAGTTTGATCATTTACAAATTATTTTTTTGTATTGGTGAATTCCATCATGATTTGTACAGTTAGATTTCTATAAGAAATCATCTCTAGGATGGGGAAGTATACTGAGTTGTTCTCCTTAAAATAGGGGTGGCGTTCGAAGTTTGTTAATGATAATCATGTTTTTCTATGATTTTAATGAGAAACCAAGAACATTGTTTGAACATAAACTACCTTCTATTGTTCTGATTTTTAGCACTTACTGCTCACGTGCCTGAAAAGTTATCAATTGTTGCTAAAGAATAAGAGTTATGATTCCTTTCAACAAATGAAATGGTAATACAGACACAATTATTCATAAAACAAATCAAAATCAAGCCAAAATAAAAAGAACCAAAACCAAAAACAAAAAAAAAGGAAATTAAAAATATTCAGTAGAGGGTGGATTTGAAATCATCAAACGAAATATCTCTTGAGAGAGACTAAAAGAAAAAGAGAAAAATCCTTATTAATATGAGTGCAGTCCTACTCATGGAACCTTGGGTTAGGGTAGAATTTACAGTTCATGTGTACTTATCTCTTTACTTTTCATTTAAAAATTTCATGATGATACTGCATTTTTTTGAAAGGAAATGTTCAACGAAAAGATGAGAGAAAAGGGTCAAAGTGGACTTCTCTGACAACAGTCATATTATGGTTCTCTTGGTGCACCCACTTGTGTTCACAACTACATCATTACAAAGAGAAACAATGAGAAATAAAACTAAAAGAAAACCTACTCCTAAACCTACCCTAACTACTAAACAAATCAAAATGCTAAGTAAAATCATGCTTCCAATGTAGCCATTAGAGTAACTCCAACCCTACAATGGAAAAAAAATCAAATATTACTAACAAGGATGGTAGTACATAGAAAAATTACAAAAATATATCATACTTACCTTTATCATCATCATTTAAAAACAAAGCAAGTATGGCCTTACCATTCCCTTGAACATTCTTTTTGTATGAATCCTCCAACCATTTTGCAAGTTTGTCATTATATGGGTTACAAAAATATGAAAAAGTGAGATTGTGAGGTCTGTGAGAGTTATGGGGACCTGACATAACCCTTGGCCTAGACTAAAGTGCTCCATCCTCCCAACAATTTTCCTTTCGTTCCATATTTTCTCCATCTAAAGGATATAAAATGAGTATGTTAAAGTTACCTCCTTGATTTCTAAATAAAGTGAAGATAATCTTACCATTCCCTAGAAACTTTTCAAGATATGAATACTCCAACCAATCTGCAATCCTATCATAATACATGCAATTACTGACATGGGATTGTTTGAAATAATTCACATGCAACAAATATTCCTAATGAGAATAAAGTATTAGACTATCAAGGAAAGAATCTTGTAAAAAGGTTGGATCAAGATGGCGAGAACTTATCATGATTCTCGATTGGAAAATAAGTGTTTCATTCTCTTGAAACTTTCCATTGAGCTTAGATATTTCAAGGCTAACTATATGAGGTGAACTAGATGGAACGACCAACATTTTTGAATAATCATCATTGGTAGTAATATTTGGCTGATTATACTTTTCAACCTCAAATAATTGATCATGGAAAAATTTAGATCCTTCTCGAGACACAAATTGAGATGAATCAATGGAAGATGCAATTTGGAACTATTTCAAATCATTTATTGATTTACCCACAGATAATTGATGAGAATAAAAATTAATATGTTCATGGGAAGAATTATTTCCCTCTTTATATTCTATTTGATATTCTCTTTGTACCTGATTATATAATGTTGAATTCTCTCCAAGGTAATATGGAACATGCAATTGCACAACATTAGGATAAAGAATATCAAGGTACAAGGAATAATATGTAGAAGAATTAAGGAGACAAAATTCATTTCTTGAAATGATAGGTATATGCGTTTCGAAATCTGGTTTTATCCCCTCTCCTTGTATAAACTGATCAACCTCTTTTTTATTCTCTTTTAAAGAGTAAGAGACAATTTTTAAGAGACAATTTGGTTCATTGTGCAAGGTAAAGTTTGAGAGAAAATCACTAGATATAGAAGATTGCCTAATGATTTTGTCTCGCACTGATTGATCATGGTTCTGTTCAACTAAATTAGGGGAATATTTATCGTCCACATGATTACCAACTTCACATTCGACCTCTTTTACTTTAGAAAAAATGATAAAATCTACGAGAGTGTGACAACTATCGTCTTTTAAAGTCAAGGTTTGTTCTTCGACAGGAGGAGACATCATTGACAAAGAATGATTAGAGGTGGCAATTGCATTTTGTAAAATATGATGTTGCTCATGATTTTCCAAAATGAAAGAAGTTGACAAAATTTGTGGTGCTTCAAAATATTCAAGATAACATAAAAATTTGAACCATCTTGAGATTGAGTGTTGTGCTCAATTTAGATTGGTTAACAATTAATTGATCTTGCTTGTCTGAGAGAGAAATGAGATATTCAAACCATACATTAATAAGCGACATTTCTTTCAAAAGGAATCTAGTACAAACATGAATTAACCTAATTGCAAAATCATTGAATGATTCACCGTTTTCTTTCCTTAAGAAACTTAATTATTCACTTAATTCATCATAATCATAGTTGTTAAAATATGATAAAAACTCAATTACAAGATTTGACAAAGAATGAATAGAATTAGCCCAAAAATATTCAAACCAAATTTTAACCCGACCTTGAAAAGTGAGAGTGAACAATATGCATGTAACATTACGATCGATGATCTTATGTCTTAAACATTTATAAAAAAAATTAGAAATATGGTCTACTACAGATGTGTTCCCTTCACCATCAAAGGCGAGTTCTGAAAAGAGATGATATGTCTTGTTGGAAATATCAGGTAGTGAGACATTAAAAGCATGTTCCAACATAGTGATATGGGCAGGAGCCATTAAGAATTTCAAGAAATTGACTCCAAATAGTTAGCTTGTCATTTAACCTGCCTTGTAGTGCATTAAAAGATGACAGAAAAGAAGGATTTATAAATCTGGAATTATGAAAGGCTGATGGATGAAACATTTAATCATTAAATCGACATCAAACCTCCTTCTAGCGTAATTTGTTGACGGGCGAAATTGATCGACCGTCAACTGGAAGAACGAGTCTGGTCCGGGGTTGTCTAAGTAACCCAAGTCATTTGGTGTAACTCGTTCTAACATGTTTAATGGCTCTGCTAGCCAATCTAAAATCCTAAAAAGAAAACAAAAAGAAAGGAATAACTAAATAATGCTAAAAAAACTATAATATATATATATACATACTCTGATATAATTGTTTTAAATGTGTTTAAGTAGAACAAGAAAACATAAAAGACCCATTTATGAACAACATTTACAGGTTGTTAGTTTTACTAGAAACTCACGAAATCAATGTAAAGATAATTGATTTTGAGAAGCAGATAAAGAAAACACATTTAAATATTTCCTGTTTTCTTTTTATAAATCTAACAAATCTTGAATTAACTAAACTATGAAACACAGATGTACAGATAGTCAAAAGCTAATATAAATTTCCTGGTTTCACTAAAACATAAATGACAAAAATTAGAAATACAAAGAAGCTAACCTAATGTTAGTTCCTGAGATGTGTCCAAGCCTCTGTATGAATGAACAACATCGAACTGCAATGCCTACGAGATAAATCTGCAATAGACTTTATACTAAAACATTTCCGAATAAATTCACAAGATGTATTGGCAGCCAGTATTAGAAAATGAAAAGGGAACACATATTAACTTTGTGATCTTATGATTGCCAATGATTACAGTTAGAGAAATCTGCATGTAATACATTCACTTCATTATTCAACTTAAACATCAAATAGAAATCCTAATATTCAAATTAAAAAAGATGATCACAGTGTGAATATCTGGAACAACAAATTAAGAACAATTTTTATAACATGAATATCCTGAAACATAACATATCATCGATTCTAAAGCTACAAGACATATTAGTATACCATGATTAAATGAAACAAAACATTAATGAAACACATTAACAAAGGACCAAATCCAAAATGTTGAACATTGTTACATTAAATCTTGATAATAAATTCATCCACCTTTGGGTCCTAGGCCAAGATGCCCCTATAGTTCCATCCATCCCTTTTAAATCCCCGCAAACAGTATCGATCCCATATCTTAAGATATGGTTCGATCTCACAAAATAATACCCGTTTTAACAACAGATTCAAGTTTGTTTATAATGATCCAGTCCTAATACTATTTAACAGATACACAAAAAATTATGTTCAAAAATTGTTCCATGCCACATAACTGAAGTATATCAAGATCTTTTCCTCCATATTAATCCTTGATTTATGATCTGGAAAATTCTTTGACGAATTTAGGCAAAATATGGAAAATTTCACTCCAAAGAACAACCTGTACCTGCTAAAAAATTCACCATTTTTGGAATCTACTTGCAATTAAGCTAAATCAACCCATTCTGCAAAATGGGTTTTCGACGGTTTCTCTAAATGCTTCACTGTTTTTCCGTAATGTTCCCCGCAAAATCACCTCTCCAGTCTGTTGTGGACGAAATATTGAAACATAAGCCTAGAAGAATCACTTGTCGATCCTAGAATATGTTGTTTATAAAGAAACCCTTCTAGGGTTAGGTAAATAGACCTCTTTCCCAGATTTCTTTTCAACGGTTTCCCAACATTCCTCTTCGTTTGTTTGTAAATTGAGTTAAAAAACTACTCCCTTTGGAATGACGGGAATCCCCAAAACTATTATTTTTTGTTCTATATTTGATGTGAGAATAGCCAAACAGTTCATGATTGGGTTGCATCTCCAATTTGGCATCATGTAAAAATACCACATGCTTCAGCACTTCATTTCGTAGGGCACATGAATATCCTTGAGCTTATCACCGGGTCAAACGAAGGCACATTGCTCCTGAAAATAATCAATGAAAACAAAATTAATTAAGCACTGACTATTAAGAGGATAGCCATATAATCATAGTCAATATTCACATTCAAATATCTATTGATCACAAATCCCAAGACATCAATCATTTAACTATTTTAAGAATGGTTGCGAATGTTGTTGGTGTCTAAAGCATGCATGTTTCAATATGATCCCAATTGTTGGAACAACAATCTATCTTTAAGAATCTTGTTTTGATTTCTTGGGAATAGACAGTTCAGATTTTATAGGGAGTCACTGTCCAAGTCTCCTCAAAGCCCCGATTTCTAAAGCCCTAAAAACCCATTTTAAATGCGCTTAATTGCAAGCTAAAAGTTTTTAACTATTAAAAAGTCCCATCGCAATTTTGCGATTCGAGATTCCTTGTGTCAAAGGGTTATTGAATTCTCAACCTTCGAGATCTCGATTCCTGAATTCGCAAAGTTTTGAATATTATTTCCTAATCACGATTAATTTAACATTTTAAACAGATGACTATCACTTGAGCTAATCACATCGCCAGTTTGTGATTCGGGCTTTACTTATGCCATGACTTTCGGGGATATGATACTCGTAATCCTAATACCCAAGGTCGCGAAATCCATTTATTAATCTTGATCAATTAAAAACCAAAGGTAATTAATGTCAATCCACCAAATCACAATTTCGCAATTTCTGGGGTTCATGGTCCAAAACTAAGGGCTGAAACATCTGAAGTTGTGAACGCCGAAAAAAGGATTAAGAACTAAAATCACTTCATAAATGGACTAAACTGGATTGACTTGCACCTTAGTCAACTGTTAATCCTGTACAACCTATGGAAAAAGATTTAAACGTCTCTGCGTTTTTCCCGAGTCACGTCATCAAAACATTTATGGCATTTATAAGAAGGTCTTGTGAAGTGATTGATACTAAGATCTGGTTTTATCTCTAAATATTTCCATTTAATGATTCGAACGTTCTGTCAGCAAGGAATCGCATAAGACTTAAGTGCTCAAAACAAAAGGATTATCGTCATTCTTTTGAAATTCTTTCTAGTTTTCAACAGAGCCATTTTTGCAAAGGTAACCCCTATGTGTTTCCTCTTTCTATGATAGGAGGCCGAATTATAGGGTTTTATATTATGGCTCTGCGGAAAACGCCCAAGACTACTGGTGATATTTCAGGTCAAGGTTCGGATATTATTTTTGATACCTCGCCTAGGAGTATCAATACTGTCAAAACATCGACACAGGTCTCCAACATTTTGCAACGCGAGTTGATCAATTGCTCAAACAATTCCGGTGATAATGAGAGAGAGGACATATCCACCAAATATAAAATTGTCACTCAGTCAGAGATACACAAGATTGCAACAAGGCTGCATCTCCTTCCGTATTGCGATATGATAAAATGGGCGCTGGACCATGCATACATCCCGACCAGGACAATTTTCAATGAGCAGAAGGTGGCGATTGGGACTTCCAGGCTAGAGCATATATGGGAAATGTACAAATTGTCTCCCACGTCGAAATTCACCCACAATGCCGAATTCTTAGAAGACTTCAAAAAGAAAGAATGCGAGCAATATGGGAAAATATTGTCGGACCTTATTAAAGATTGGTATTCGCACCCCACAAAATTCAGGGCCAACTCTAATGGAATCTATTCGATCTCATCATTGGATCCCCAATTCATGTATATAGCAATGATGGTTTGTAGACTGTATGGGAAGGACGACACCGCTCACTTATTTCTCCCATGGGTGTCGCTTATTCACATAGTGGCTAAGGTTTTCACCTTCGATTGGGCCAAATTGTTGTCTGATAGTCTGGCCAGTTGGATTATAGAATATTGAGACAAAAGGGCAAGTGAGAAAGAATCCTCATTTTTTATGTCGACTTACATCATGGATTTTGTGTGCTTCTTGATGCCTTTCCCATTAATGAGCTGGAGTTGGACTCCAACCAACGAAAAACCTATTCATGAATACCATTCAAAGCTCTAGGAAGATAAAGCCAAGGAGTTTGTCTATGAGATTTTCAATTGGGTAGTAGTGCCCATGCATATTTCCATCTTCGGCCACCCACCCCTCAGGATTTCAGATAAAGCCGCGTAGAAGACTGGTATATAGAAAAGGAGTTTTCATATATTAGGGTTTTTGGTTGCTTTGTTCTACCATATGCCCTATCCTTTTTTTTACCAGATAATTTGGTGTGTCTCGATATTTCCAGGCAAATGGTGCTCAATGGGATAAGCAAGGATCTCAAGGGAGTTCAAAAGAAGGTATGGCCACCTTTCCCCATACAAATTGGCACCTATTCTCTATTAGATTTCGGTCATGCTAAAGCAAAGGCCGCAACCCTGAGCAAGATTAAACTAGTGAGAATTGATTTTAAGAAGCATGACCCACATAAGATTGTGAGAAACCACATGGTAAGATGCGGCCTGAAAATATACGAGCACGAAGTTTCCCCCCATGACGAAGTTTTTGGAGGGGTAAAAACTTACTCAGAGGTTTTAAACTGGGTTCGAGCTCTCCATTCCGGAGACATGTTTGATTTTTATAAATTCCAGGAACACCGGAGGAGTGGGCTCCCCACAGTCTTGCAAGGTAAAGTCTCAAAACCCCTGGGGTCTCAATAAACAAAAGTTGAGGGTCCGATAGGCACAAGCTTGGATGAAAAAGAAGCTCAGGGTAACATAGGGGAAACTAACATCCTCAACCAAGAGTCTGAAGGCCCAATCCATGAAGAAAGATCCCCATGGATGGATAATCTAGATAGATAGACCAAGGTTAGAGCCAAGGAGCTCGCAAATCAGGTGGAAGACCCATTGTTTCTCACACTGAATAAATCAGATACCGATGTTGGTGCGAAGAGGATACTCTTAGAAATTGGTAGCCCCATCCCGTCTGTCACACCCCTATAGTCTACCAGAGGGGACCTTGATGCTAGAATGATATCTGACAAATATCTAATGCCTATCACCACCAAAGAGTTGCCCCATAGCAAGTTTTTATTTAGTAAGAAAAGAAAGGTTGTAGTGAAACGAGAAACACATCACCAGGTAGGTGTAGGGGCCAAAAAATTCAAACTACTGATGGATGACAAAGCATTAGAATAAGAAGAGTTCACTGACGAGATAATGGGAACGTTGGGGGCCCACGCCATGGCCAATAAATATTCAGTTGGAACACTAAGGAGCCGATTGAAACACAAGGACCGATTGATTAGCAAATTATAGAGTCGTATAACAGAATCAGAGACGAATGTTGGAAATGAGGCATATAAAGAGCTCGACGAAGCTAGAGATGTTGATCGATAGGAAATCGAGAAACTCAAGACTAATCTTGAGCAAATGAATCAGTCGGTCGAAGTGAGCCAAGCGCAGACTGAGCAACAGGAGGAATTGATAAATAAGCTACAGACTGAGTTGAACCTCATCGAAAGCCAAGTCATAGACATGATGATATTCCAAACCCAGGTCTCGGAAATATGGAGAATAGAAGTAGCTCAAAAAAGTTCGCTTGCCAAAATAGAAATCATCCAGGATCATGTTCAGTTAGTAGATCAAGCCTTGGATCAAAACATCTTAAGAGAAAGGGAAGCCCAGGCAACCCAAAGTGAATTCTAGGAAGCGGTTATATCCGTAGAGAAAGAAGAGAAAGACATCACTTATAGATTGCCCATTAAAGAACAAACCAGAGGAGATATACTGTTGACGGCCTGGGAACATAATATATCAGAAAACAAGAAAAGGGCCAAAGAGGTGAGGGATTCATGTGAAGAGATATTTGGTTTAATAATAAAAAAAAAATTAGAGCTCGATAGAGAAGTTAACGCTGGAACATTGGGAAAAATTAACATATCCAATAACATGTTAGATATCAAGGACAGTATGGAAAGGGATCAAGCCGAACTCTCTCAAGTAAGCCAAGTCGACATCGCTCAGATTGAAAAATGGCTAATAAAGTTGAATTTACAATTACTATCTATCATGATAGAATATAGACAGGTGGGAGGGAAGGTCCCATGACTAGACAAGAAGTGTTACTTCTTTGAGTCAAATGACCAAACTGATACCTCCAAGTCGATCGCTCAACTGGTAGACAGATGTCTTAAATTTATTGAGCAGGGGAAAGGAAAATCTTCGGGGAGTAAATGATGCATTTGCATGAATTTTCAAGGTTTTGGAGCCAGACAATAGAGAGGAAAGGGGCCTGAAGGAAAATACAGGGATGAAAAGCAAGGTGTTCCACATGCTTATCTCGTAACCCCCATTATTTTAATAATAGAATTGTAATGCCACTTGTTGGTATAAATACATCTTTTGAGTATGTCTCAAAGGCTTTTTTTTTCAAGGGTAGATCGTAATAGAGAAATTTTTCTTGGCCAGAATTAATACAAAGAAAATCTAAGACTCCATATTCTATCAAGACTGAGTTATGTGATTTCCTCTGTTATTTCTCACTTCATGCCATTTTTCATACATGTCTTTAATGAATGCCTAGCTGCAATTTAGTACTAGTTCTACTGTGGTGATCAATATTTTAGTTATCTAATCATTTACAACTTTTCCTCTGTATCATTTATTAGCAGGTACACTACCTATGGATTACTTAGATCTCTATATCTAATGCTTCATTAAAGTGTTTCTTGTCTTTTTCTTCTTCTGTTACAGTGTAAGATTCTTCCTGGATTGATGCCTCACATTGTCCGACAGCTCTATGTTTTCTTTCGTTTCATGCATGGTCTTAAAATTTAAATCAGTTATGGAAAATGGCCTTTGATTTTGTTAAACTATTAATTCATTTTACGGATGTCTCTCATAAAATCTAAAATTGAATCAACAACTAAAAAAGCAACAACCTCTTGGTATTTTGTTCTTCAAATGACTGCTCCTGTTGCAAGACAACCTCATATAGAACCTAGCCTCTCAGATCAAACCAGCATCACTTTAAATCTCTTTGATACCATCTTAAATACTGCAACCACCCAGATCAAACTCGAACGTTCATGGGCATCCATCGAATGGGACATAAAAATTTAGGAACAAGTGGAAGCTATATACAGACAACTTAAAAATCATCCATAGTTTCCCTTCCAGTTGTTTTCCCCTTTTCACATATGTTACCCTCTTCTGGATGCCTAGACTCTATACTTTATAGCCTTAAGTACAGACTCTGGAAAAACATCTTTATGGTGCCATTGTCGGGGACGGAGAATCGTAGTCACTTTCCCCTGAGAAAATGACATTTCTAAGTTTCTCTTTTTGATAGTGAACAAAGAGCGAACACCTTGCTAAGGATAAACCTTTATCTTTCACTTGGCGAATCCACATTTAAGTAAGCTAGCATATGTTCGAAGGAACACCAGACAAAATCTAGATGCTAAATAGACCGTGCTAGTTTCTGATCCTGAAAAAATACTAAAGCCAAGAGGTCTTTTTAAACAAGCCATTACGTTTTACCAACCCAAGTCTACCCATTCCAAATCTAAGATCCCTCTTGAAATTTCATCCCCGCATGAAATTCCCATCCATACCTCTCTCAGAAAAACATCGAACATCACTATTGAAGCTACGATTGAAAACCCCGAGTTAGTTCTACCTGAGATTAAGACTAAAACCTCTTCAACCACCTGTTGCGCAAGTACGGGAGAGGCATCTTCCATAAAGACCGTACCTATTGATATCCCATCAACTCCCAATATAGAATTCTCTATTTTTCAAAGTCTTGAATAAGATACCACATACTCGGATTCAACTCCTATGGGTTATCCCATTTACATATCCTACAAGTTAGAGGAACCGAGTCCCCGTATACCCTTTCCCTTTTCCTCAAATTTCTCATACCCTGATAAAAGGTTCTCTGAATATTTTCCTCTTCATCCTGGGAAAGCTCAAGAGTCACTGTACATCTTTGCCAACCCTCCTTATAATGCACCTGTTTCCTCTCCTAAACTATCCATGGCCGCTACCGGAGGAGAAGGAGGAGGGGGAGGTCAAGGCCCACAACCCCCCCCAGGATTTTTTCCAAGGTAGCTGCTAGATACGCCCCCTCAGTCCTTCCAGTACCCCTTCATGATTTACCAGAAAACTACATGAAAAACTTGCCCAAGTTCACAGGGGAAGGAGACCTAACTGCAGTCGAACATATTAACTTCTTCGATCAATTCACAGATATACTATGTATTGAACATGAGGACGTGTATTATTTGTTGTTTTTCCAAACCTTCGAAGGATAGGTAATAACTTGGTTTCAGAGTCTACCCCCAGGTTCGATATTATCCTACGATGCACTAGAATACCTTTTTCTCAAACAATTGGGCGAAAGAAAAGATCATTTATACTATTTGAATGAGTTTGGGTCTTTGAAGAAAAAGGGTTCAAAGACTATTATGGAATTTATTCAGAGATTTAACAAGTTGTACAATAATATCCCAATCGAAGTTAAACCATCCCAACCCGCATCCAAAGTAACTTTTGCAGGAGCCTTCGAACCCAATTTACCACTCTTGTTAAGAGAAAGGAGAGGGGCCGACTTAATTCGAATGCAATATGATGTTGTAGAGATTGAGACAAACATGATGGATTTTGGTAAATTAAAAACTAAAATTGAAATGGGAAATAGGGGGACCAAACATTTTAGAGAACAAGCGGGACCCTCGAGATCTGGGAGGTACTTAGATGATAAAATGGATGATATGGGTAGGATAATAAAACAACTATCAAACAAAATTTTGAGAATGGAGCTAGATCAATCCAAAGAAGACCAATTCATCACGAGAGAATTTATAAGAAACCACAATCCTCAAATTCAACAAAGACAGATTAAAAACGAATATCAAAAAATTCAAACCCCTTTAAAAAATGAAAATTTTATTAGAGGAAATGATATGCAAGAGTTTGAGGATTTGGAAGAAGACGTAAAAAATTTGGGCGATGACTATATGCAACCTCATTTAACTAAGGAAGATTATGAGAAGTATCTAAACACAAAACAACCATTGAATGAATATGATAACATAAACAACGTTGATGATTCTACTTATCAAGGAATGGTTGATAGTATAATGACCAAGCTCCAACATAAGTACAATCTGAGGCTTAAAAAAAAACTTGTGTCGAATACTCAACCCAAGAAGATTTTTCCTAGAGATGAAACATACGAGCCCGCCTCGAAAGAGACCAAGATACAAAATAACAAAGTAAAATGGGTAGACTCACAAAATACAAAAGTAAAGGAAGCTGAAATCCAAGCGAGAAGAACTAAGACAGCTGAAACACATACACCGGAAACTAGAATCACCGAAAATAAAATAGTGCAAACAAATAAATTGGAAAAGAAGGAGTATGAAGTTTCAACAAAAAAAATGGATAGAGTCGTGGGAAGTTTCACCCTAGAAAATGAGATAAATAAGATCAAGATACCAATACCTTTGGTTGAATTGGAAAAGAACCCTGTGTACTGAAAGCAAATAACCAAAATGATAAATTTTTCAGATTTAGAGAGTCAGTCTGATGTGATAAATTTGGAAGATGATAAGCCGAATATCACTTTTGGTCCACATTTCGAAGGTGCCATAGATATCGTCGCCCCCTTATACATTACCCTGAACGTGCACGATCAGTTGGTGCATAATTGCATGTTGGACTCTGGAGCCTGTCATAACGTAATTCCCAAATATATTATGGATAGACTAGGCCTCGAAATCACCAGGCCTTATGGAGATCTTTACTCGTTCGATTCAAGGAGAGTTAAGTGCATGGTCATGATCAAATATTTAGTAGTCACTCTTGCCCAGGTTCCAGTGAAAAGTGTCCTAATGGATGTAGTTATCGTCGATATACCCATGAAGTATGGTTTGCTATTATCTAGATCTTGGGGATCCAAGCTCGGGGGATCTCTTCAGCTGGACATGACCTATGCCACGATTCGTTTTTTTTACAGGAAGTTCACTTGGTTATACAGGGAAACACGGTTGGCATATACGGTAAGAGATCCATAGAATCCTAACAATTACCCTATTTATGTCATCGATCAAGATCTAGGAAATTGTATTTTATCTTTTGACGATAGTGTAAATAACTGTACAGAAGAAAATTATATAGATGAAAATAAATCAGCAAATATAGAAAAAAATGTGTATAGCATTGGAATTTGGAAAAAAAAATTGATGGTGCTTCGTCATGCGAAGGAGCAAGTGCAAGAGTGATTTTTGTAGCACCTAAAAATGAATTCATTATCCCCTTTTATTATAGGCTACAATGGGACATAGACTACATAAATAATGTATGTGAGTATGAAGCCCTAGTCTTGGGACTAGAAGCTACCAGGAAGCTAAACATAAAGAACCTAGAAGTATATGGAGATGGAGAGCTGATTGTGAAGCAGGTAAATTGGAAGTACCAGGACAAGCACCCAAGACTAAGGTCTTACAGAAATTGTGCCTGGGATCTAATGGAAAATTTATTTTCATTCGTAAATGTTCATTACATTCCACATGCGGAAAGCCTACAAGCCGATTCATTAGCTAAAGAAGTCTCAACCTTTTCACCCCCTATTGAGTTCAAACTAGAATACCACATAGAAGTGAGGCATAGACCCTCCATACCAAACAAAATACAACACTAGCAGGTGTTTGAAGATGATGAAAAAATCATAAATTTCTTGGAAATGGTGGACAATTTCGCTGAAACTCACATTGACCAGGAAAACCAAAATGACCATACTTGGATTATGAAGGAGGGAGAGGAGCCTCAAGAGTTCCAAGAAAGGATCACAAACCATTGCATGCTAGTATTAAAAAAACAATCAGATCCCTAAGGGTCTAATACCTCTGGAAAGGTTGTTTGATCAAAATGACATGCCTCTGAAGTCTACCTTGCAACCCTAACCAGAGGAGGTCGAAGACTGTGACGTGGGCACCACTAAAGAGAATAGGATATTGAAAATATCAAAGCACCTTCCTCCTGAGATGAAAAGAAAGTACATATACTTACTCAGACAATATAAAGATGTTTTTGCATGGTCTTATGATGAACTGAGAACCTATGACACCAATGTGATCGAGCATAAGATACCTTTGAAACCTGGCGTTAAACCCTTCAGATAGAATCTCAGATAGATCAACCCCATTTTATTGCCCATGGTCGAAAAATAAGTGAAAAAGATCTTGGACGCAAAAATAATTGTACCTCTTAGGTACTCTAAATGGGTGGCAAACCTGGTCCTAGTTAGAAAAAAGAGTGGGGAAATGAGACCGTGTGTGGATTTTAGAAATCTAAATAAATCCTCTCTCAAAGACAATTATCCTCTACCCAAGATGGATCACATTTTTGCGAAGGTAGTTGATGCTAATAGAATGGAAATGATCGACGGGTTTTCAGGGTACAATCAGGTTGCGGTCTACGAAGAGGATAAGGAAAAAACTGCTTTCACTACTCCTTGGGGTACATTCATGTATGAAAAAATGAATTTTGGTTTGATGAATGTAGGTGCCACATTCAAGCAAGCTATGGACATCACCTTTGTCGGTGAAAGGGACAGATTCGTTGTTATTTATATTGACGACCTAACTGTGTTCTCTAAATTTGACGAAGACCACCTGATACACTTTCAGCAAATGTTCGAGAAGTGCCGAAAATTTGGTTTGTCTTTAAACCCCAAAAAATCTCATTTCACGATGCAAGAAGGTAAACTCTTGGGCCATATTGTGTCTCAAGGTAGAATTAAAATTGATCCTAAAAGGGTTGAAGCTATAGACACCATAAATATTCCTAGAAACGTTAAGGAAATTCAGTCATTTCTAGGAAAAATAATTTTTTTGAGAAGGTTTATTCCTAATTTTGCTGAAATCGTGAAATTGATCACATATATGCTTAAGACGAATAGTGAAAACAAATGGATGAACGAAGCCAAGGCATCATTTTCCCGCATAAAGAAAGTTATAAGAGAAGCACCTGTACTAGCAAGCCATGATTATATGAAAGAGTTTTTGATTTTCTCATTCGCATATGAACACACAATTGCGGCGGTACTCCTCCAAAACAATGATGAAGATTTCGAGCAACCGATAGCATTCTTTAGTAAAAGTCTTAGAGATGCAGAATTGAGATATGATATAATGGAAAAGAAATCATATGCTATGGTAAAGGTGCTAAAGGCTTTCAGAGCCTATGTGTTACACTCCAAGGTAATTGCATACGTACCCACCAATTCCGTCAAAGACATTTTGGTTCAGCCAGATAGTGACGGGAAGAGGCATCGATGGCTGGCTAAAATTCAAGAGTTCGATCTAGAGGTGAGGCCAACACAACTAGTAAAAGGACGGGGTTTGGCTAAGAGTTTAGATGAATCAAATTTTAAATCATTCGGGATAAATAACCTAAAGGGATATGAAGGAGGTATGAACGTAGATGCATTCGATGACCAAATATATGCAACCAGAATCGAAGAGAATTTTGTCTCATCGGGCTGGTATAAAGACATAGTGTCTTACCTACTGACCCTAAAAATCCCTGGTGATCTATCTCCATCTAAGGCCCGGACACTGAAGCTGCATGCGATGAAGTACTGTATATTCGAAATTCAAGTGTATTGGAAGGACCCATTAGGCTTCCTACTGGTTTGTTTAGTGGAATCAGAAACAGAAAGGGTCATAAATGAATTTCACGAAGGGGTATGCAGAGGACATCACGGAGGGAAAAAACTTATAAAATCCTATGAGCAGGATATTATTGGCCTAAAATATTCTCAGATGTCAATGCTAAAGTCAGAGCCTGTAACCCTTGCCAGTTATTCGTAGGCAAGCAGAAACTCCCAACACTACCTTTGGTTCTGGGTAAAGTGGAAGCACCTTTTCAACAATGGGGGTTGGATTTTATAGGTGAAATCAACCCACATTCCAGTGCTCAACATAAATGGATCCTAATTGCCACATATTACTTCACCAAATAGGTGGAGGCTATTCTGGCTAGAAAGGCAACTGATTCACTGGTAATAGATTTCTTGGAAGAGAACATACTATCCAGATTTGGTTGTCCCCGAAAGATAGTCATGGATAACGCCCATGCATTCAAGTCTATGGAAATGGTCAGATTTTGCCAAAAATATAATATCGTATTGGGACACTCCATGACATACTACCCTCAAGGAAATGGGTTAGTTGAATCATCAAATAAAATTTTAATTACCATAATTAAGAAAGTGTTGAGTGAAAACAAAAAAACTTGGCATGTGCATTTGAAGTACGCTTTGTGGGAAAATCAGATAGGTACGAAGAAATCTATTGGTACTTCTCCTTTTCAAATGGTATATGGAACTGACGTGGTATTACCTATAAATATAGCGCTCCCTGTGATCAAACTCTGGCAAGATGAGAAAGAAGAACCAAACCATGTCATAAGGAGAATAAATCAGCTGATTGAGGTTCAACAACACAGGGCTAAAGTGGATGAAAGACTGAAGAAATACCAGGACAACATGAAATCATCGTTCGACCATAAGGCCAAAGACAAGGAATTCCTCCTTGGTGATTTGGTTTTGAAATGGGATGTTAGGAGGGAAGACTCGGAAAACATGTAAAATTTGACCACATCTGGTATGGACCGTTCAGAGTCACAGTGTTTGAGGGGAAGAATTCATTTCTATTAGAAAATCTGGACAGTAAAATATTCAACTCCCCTGTTAATGGGTGTTATCTGAAGCATTATATGCAATAAACGATTTCTAAGTTTCCATTGTATATACCGGTTTGTGTTTTTGTTTTTCATAGTTTTTGGTAAGTTTTACCTTCATCACAAATAAAACAAGTTAGTTATCCCCTAGGAGTAAGGATATGAAATAATCAACGCCTTGAAATCCATAAATCTTAAAACCTTGATACTCCCATGTTGTTTTCTTACAGGATTACGGCTTACGGCCCCAATAGAAAAAAGAAGAAAATGAATGGGCATGCATCGGGAAATCAATTTACCCGAAACAAGTGATAAAAGAAAAATTATTAAGATGAAAACAAAATGGTAAGGAAAAGGTATGAATTCCCGAACTGTCTAGATTTTTTAAATGGTTATCACCTAGGTGCAGCAACATTCTCATTGAATGTGATTATTTTTGTCAGCTGTGCCAGCAAAAGAACATTTTTCACTATGGTTTCCAAGGAGTCCCCCCCAAATAAGATAAATAAAATTGAAACAAATAGCAGAAGTAAAGTAACCTCAAAGAAAAAGTTCCCAAAATTAGAATTACGTTATAAGGTTTGTGCTTATGAAATCTGCACTTTCCTTGTCACTCTTCCCCCTTTATGTGGTCCTTTCTCCCTTGAATCCATATTTTTTCCTATGACCTCCACAGGAGGAGAGTAGGTTGCACTTTACCTTTGAAAGCTATAAAGTGATTGTTTTAAAAGGCAACCCAGATAGCTCTTCGGTTCCTACTGAACTAAGATATGCCTAGGCTGATCCTAATTCTCTTAGTTATTTCAACAAGTTTTAACGATCAATCTTGCATCAAAAGAAGGCCCCTGGAAAGAAATTCCCCCATAAGTTTGCCTGCAGACTAAGATGTTTTGAAGGTCAAATGGAAACTGATCCAGATTAATCAAAGGAAGTTAACAGACCTCTATAGCAAGATTATACACAGATATCACCACTGGTATACTATATACTAATTGATTGCCCCTGTTAGCACTCTGTAAATTTGTTTTGGATGATAAACAAATGACAGAGGTAACTATTTCAACCAGCTTTAGAGCTAAGGCACTAGCCTACTCAACTTAGAGAGGGCTCTCTCGTGTCACTTTATATATCTATGGAAATCGATGGCTATTTTTGGTTTGTTTTGGGTATTTTTAATAAAATTGTTGGCAAAGAAGGGGGGAACATCATGGGCTATGGATTCAAATTTATGAAAGTGAAATAAAACAATGCATCAGTGAATAGAACTCTCCAGAGGATAAAGGCTAAATGAGGCAATGAATCTGAGTTATAACTTGAATTTAATTAAAATGGTAAGAGGAAAGTGAAATAGATAACTACATCAAAGCATTACAGGAATGAATTCTGAATTAGCTAAGAAGAAACATACAGAGTTTAAATTTCTTAAGCCAAGAGCATCAAATGATGAATTCTAGGCCTTTAAATCTCCAATTTAAACAACAGAAAAATGTATATGGAATAAAAGATCACAGGAAACACATACAATGAGGGAAAACAAAGCTCATATCACTTCTAATTAGAATCTTTTCATAAATAGTTTGAAATGCTTCTGCATATGTATTCAATTAATTCCTAGAAAAATTACAATAGAGTCCAGAACCACTAGAATTGTGCCCTTGCACTTCTTCCCTTAATACACTCAGAACTTCTAATACTTATACAATTCGAGTTCCTTCAGTGTGCAACAAATTACAATAACTGAAATGAAACGTTTCAGCTTCTACAATGATTACAAATGACAGTTTTCATAAAACACATTTCATGATCCCTACATATTCCTCCAACCCTCCAGCTCCTTCCTTTGCCACATTCTCTTTGAAATGTCACTTATACTCTTTCAAATTTAATTTGATTCATCCATATTCTCATTAAATATTTGAGAATAATATATTTGAAAAAAAAAAAATCCCAAATATTTTTCTATCCTGTAGAATTAAATTTCCATAATTTAATTCATGCCCATGGTTTTTAAAACCATGTCTTGTTTGCCCAATTAACCATTTCATTGTAAAAAACATTTATTGTTACCATTTCCCTGTGAAAAACATTTACTTTGTAGTGTTTTTCCAATTTATTGTTTCACTGTGGAAAAACATTTACTGTGTGTTTTTTCCAATTTACCATCTTTGGTAAAATACCTTTTATCTTCTTCTTTTACTTCTGTAAAAACTTTTGGATAAAGAATTATCCAAGTGTTCCTTTCACGTGCACCTTCCCATTTAATTCCTTTCCATGGAAACAAATGTTAATTTCTTTAATTTGTAAATGTGAAATTTACCTTAAAACAATTTCACCGTGAAGAAGAATTTATTTTATTGGAAATTCCATAATCTTTATTGAATGCACTCCTGGAAAAATGTTGCACATAAAACATATAATAAATGGTGCATTTATTATATTGGGCATGGGCTGGAGTGGTTTAATCCAAACTTCTTTTACCTCCGATGTGCTCCACATAAAAACATGTGTCCATGAAAGAAACTTCGGTAGTATTCCCCAACCCACCTTCACAAAATTAACCTCCTCACTACTTCAATCTCCAATATGCATGTGAACCCTCCATCCAACCTTTGACTTTTCCACATTATAAATTGAGATTTGTGCCCATGATTTGACGTGATTTCATAAATTAAATAATGGATTAAATATTAATATAAATATAAATATATTTATATTAATAATAAAAAACCCCTTTTTTCTATTTTTGAAGGACTCTGGGAATATGAGGCTTAACACATGACTTTGTGGATAGGATAAGGTTGCTTAATAAAAGGAATATTTTTTAATTTCAACGGGAATATGAAAATAATGGTAAAAATGAATGAAGTGATGGAACTAAGGGATTTAGATAAGAATTAAGGCTAGGTATAGGCTTGGGATATTTGCCAACTTTTGACTCGTGGAGTAAATGACTATTTTGGATGACCCATTGGGTGAAGGATTTAGGTGATGGGAGCTTGACGAAGCTGGTTAAACAATTTGAAAATCTGAGTGGAAAAATAACACAAGGACAAGATGCATTGGGAAAAAATTAATGCAAATAAGCAGGTGATCTATGGTCCGTCGAGCTTCATCAACTTTTGATATCAGGGGTTGGAAAACATGGTTTTAGGTAGACCAATTTTCTCCCCGATGTGCCTCTGAGGGAACCATGCATCCATGAACGAAACCATAATGGTTTCCCCGACCCGTATTCGAATAATTATCTTTCGCACTGCTTCATTCCCCAATATGTTCCTTAGTCGTTGATCCAGGCTTCTTCAAGATCAACGATCCACCGAGTTATACATTTTGTGCCTCCTCTATATTTTTCTATATGCCACTGGATATAGTTCGATCCCCTAAACTATCATACTTCCACAGTAATATAGCATTTCGCTAAATTTATGAAATTTGGATCCTGATCTGAAAATTGTTATGGTGATAACATTGGCTCCAACTGGGGATTCTATCCTCCCTGTGAGGTAGAAAAGAACTCGTACATTTGGTGCCTGATCCATTAGGCTACTCCCAAAACATGTGTGTGTACCCTTCTCCATCCTGTCACCATTGTCTGTTGAAAACCAAACTTTGCACACTGCTCTCAACCGGATACTGAACACTGAATACACTGCTAAAATCTGACTGTACATACTACTAGAAATCCAAACTGAAAAATGATTGATCAACAATATTATTCGCACACTCCTACCTACTCTAAAACTATTAAAATGAATACTCAATCAAGTAATGTTAAAATGCCAATGCAATCAATCAAGAAATTGGCTTCCTGATTTTTCTCTGCTCACATCTTTCTTAAACATGCAGACAAATGTAAAATATGGTAGTTGAAAGCAAAAATTGAATCCAAAACTTGAGCTTATGAGTGAATTAAACTCCTCCTTCAATGATGATTGTAATAGGATGGCCACAGGATCTTGAAAAAGCATTTTTTCTTGATGAGGAAAAACAAAAAGAAAAGCCTCTTTCATAAGTGTTTGTTGCTCTTGTTCTATTTCTTCTAATTTGAGAACATTTTCAAATGAAATGGAAGCAATAGGTTTTTCTACTCTTCCATGCATATCAACAAAAACATTCATACATTCTTGAACATATTCAAATGTGACAACCATATTATGTGCATCCTCTTCTTCATCAAACAATTCTGATTTGGTTTCATTAAACTTCTGGAAATTTGCTTGAGGACTGTCATTTTGACTTTCAAATGAATTAATATAAATAATCTCATGCTCATAATATTCTTGCAAATGTGAAAAGCTAACAACATGCACTATTTCACAGTCTAGAGTTCCCATGGATGTACTTTCGAAACTATGATTTTCAAATGAATCAAATAAAACCACTGCCTCTTCATTATCTTTCTATATTTCTAATTGAAAAGAGGCATACACTGTTTTGTTTCTTTCCTGAAAATCTATGTCATTTATTTGTTCATTGCTGGAAGTTTCCATAGATGTAGTTTCAGAATCCTCATCCATGTCTAGGCCACTTAGAATTTGAACAACCATATCATTCATAGGGGGAGAAAGATAACCTTGAAACACGTTGTCTTGCTGAAAATCTTGTTGAATATCTTCATCAAGTTTAGGGGAAGGAAAATAAATTTTAACAACAATTTCTTGATCAGCTTCACCTTCAACCAAAGGAGAGGATATTATTTGTTGTTGGGATGAATATTTGTAAAGGGATTCTATGATTTCATCATTCATACACTCTTCATCACCAAAAACATTTTTAAGGTACTTAATGAAATGTTCACAAAATTCACAACAATCTTCAAACACCAAGGATGAAGGATTAGATTCTCCATAATGCTTAAAGAATGTTATATGGAAATATTTAAGAGAGTATAAGTTTCTTGGTTTTAAACCTTCATACCATAATCTTGCTCTCCCCTCTAAAGTAGCCATAAAAATTTTCATCAAACAATCCTCATTAAATTCAACCCCTAGCTTACGTATGTGCATGTGAAATCTAATCAAGTGCAAGGCAACATCATTTCCTTTCCCATCTTCGAATTTACACAAATATTTTTTCCAATTTATGTGAAGAATACGATTTGGAAAGCCAAGAATATGAGATCGATTCATTGGAGCATACCTTGCAGATATTGAACTCATCTTCGGACAGTGGAGTCGCCAATGATGTTTTGGATGTTGGATTCTGCATTGAGAGTGGAGTTGCCAGTGAAAGTTCAAATTTCTGGATTCTTCTACTAGTGGAATCACCTTCAAACTGATTTTTTGATGAGTGGAGTCACCAGAGCAGGAATTCATCCAATATGTGCCTAAGTGTTTGTTGCTCTCAGAACTTAAAACTCAACCATGTCATTCTTCCCAGGGAATTTTTTTCAATTTCATCCCCGACAACGACACCAAAATGTTAGCACTCTGTAAATTTGTTTTGGTTGATAAACAAACAACAGAGGTAACTATTTAAACCAACTTTATAGCTAAGGCACTAGCCTTCTCAACTCAGATAGGGCTCTCTCATGTCACTTTATATATCTATGGAAATCGATGGATAGATTTGGTTTGTTTTGGTGATTTTTAATAAAGTTGTTGGCAAAGAAGGGGGGAACATCATGGGCTATGGAGTCAAATTTCTGAAAGTGAAAGAAAACAATGCATCAGTGAATAGAACTCTCTAGAGGATAAAGACTAAATGAGGCAATGAATCTGAGTTATAACTTGAATTTAATTAAAATGGTAAGAGGAAAGTGAAATAGATAACTTCATCAGAGCATTACAGGAATGAATTCCGAATTAGCTAAGAAGAAACATACACAGTTTAAATTGCTTAAGCCAAGAGCATCAAATGATGAATTTTGGGCTTTTAAATCTCCAATTTAAACAACAGAAAAATGTATATGGCATAAAAGATCACAGGAAACACATACACTGAGGGAAGACAAATCTCATATCACTTCCAATTAGAATCTTTTCATAAACAGTTCGAAATGCTTCTGCATATGTATTCAATTCATTCCCAGAAAAATTACAATAGAGTCCAGAACCACCAGAATTGTGTCCTTGCACTTATGCCCTTCCTTAATACACTCAAAACTTCTAATACTTATACAATTCGAGTTCCTTCAGTGTTCAATAGGTTACAATAACTGAAATGAAACGTTTCAGCTTCTACAATGATTACAAATGACAATTTTCATAAAAAATGTTTCATGATCCCTGCATATTCCTCTGACCCTCCAGCTCCTTCCTCTACCATGTTCTCTTTGAAATGTCACTTATACTCTTTCAAATTTAATTCCATTTATCCATATTCTCAATAAATAGTTGGGAATAATATATTTGAAATAAAAATAATTCCCAAATATTTTTCTATCCTGTAGAATTAAATTTCGATAATTTAATTCATGCCCATGGTTTTTGAAACCATATCTTGTTTTCCCAATTCACCATTTCATTGTAAAAAACATTTACTGTTACCATTTCCCTCTGAAAAACATTTACTGTGTAATGTTTTTCCAATTTACCATTTCACTGTGGAAAAACATTTACTGTGTGTTTTTTCCAATTTACCATATTTGGTAAAATACCTTCTATCTTCTTCTTTTACTTTTGTAAAACATTTGGATAAAGAATTATCTGAGTATTCCTTTCACGTGCACCTTCCCATTTAATTCATTTCCATGGAAATAAATGTTAATTTCTTTAATTTGTAAATGTGAAATTTACCTCTGTAAAACAATTTCACCGTGAAGAAGAATTTCTTTTATTGGAAATTCCATAATCTTTATTGAAATGCACTCTTGGAAAAATGCCACACATAAAATATATAATAAATGGTGCATTTATTATATTGGGCATGGGCTAGAGTGGTTTAATCCAAACTTATTTTACCTCTGATGTGCTCCACATAAAAACATGTGTCCATGAAAGAAACCACGGTAGTGTTCCCCAGCCTGCCTTCACAAAATTAACCTCCTCAATACTTCAATCTTTGATATGCATGTGTGCCCTCCATCCAACCTTAGAATTTTCCACATTATAAATTGATATTCGTGCCCATGATTTGACGTGATTTCATAAATTAAATAATGGATTAAATATTAATATAAATATAAAAATATTTATATTAATAATAAAAGCCCCTTTTTTCTATTTTCGAAGGACTTTGGGAATATGAGGCTTAACACATGACTTTGTGGATAGGATAAGGGTGCTTAATAAAAGGAATATTTTTTAATTTCAATGGGAATATGGAAATAAGGGTAAAAATGAATGAAGTGATGGAACTAAGGGATTTAGATAAGAATTAAGGCTAGGTATAGGCTTGGTATATTTGCCAACTTTTGACTCGTGGAGTACATGAATGTTTTGGATGACCTATTGGGTGAAGGATTTGGCTGATGGGAGCTTGACGGAGCTGGGTAAATAGTTTGAAAATCTGAGTGGAAAAATAACACAAGGACAAGTTGCATTGGGAAAAAATTAATGCAAATAAATAGGTGATCTATGGTCCGTCGAGCTTCATCAACTTTTGATATCGGGGGTTAGAAAACATGGTTTTAGGTAGACCGCTTTTCTCCCCAATGTGCCTCTGAGGGTGCCACGTATCCACGAATGAAACCATAATGGTTTCCCCATCCCGTGTTAGAATAATTATCTTATGCGCTACTTCATTCCCCGATATGTTCCTTTGCTGTTGATCCAGGCTTCTCCAAGATCGACGGTCCGCCGAGTTATACCTTTTTCTCCTCCTCTATATTTCTCTATATGCCACTGGATATATCCCTATCCCCCAAACTATCATACTTCCACATTAATATAACATTTCGCTAAATTTCTGAAATTTGGATTCTGATCTGAAAATTGTTATGGTGATAACAACCCCCACTTCATGTCAAAGAAAAATATAAGACATATGGTGAAAGGAAATTCAAAAATTTGATTGCCCCCATATAGTCCCAACAAGATGATGAAAGGAAATTCATGAAATGATTGCCCTCATCTCAACATTTAAATACAAAATTACAGCTTGGAGTGGTGAAAGGAAATTCAATAAAAGGGGACCAGATAACTTCACCGGGGTACTAAACATGCTCGCTGGCAGTGAAGCAATGTCCAAGATATCCATGAGGCTATTATACATGAATTATAATATTATCCGTGACCAGTTTCCTTTGAATCCATATCTACATCCCATGTTTATACAGGACTCCCTATTCAAAAACATTAAAACTACTTCACCTTGATGCAAGCAAAATCAACAAAACCAGTTAAAATTCTTAACATTCTTTGATCATCCTAAGTGGACACAAGTTCATTGTTAGGGAAGGGGAATCTACCAGGTGGATCAACATTGAGATAAGGAAGGAATAAAGTCTCGAATGCTTTCAGAGATAAGGATGGAACCCTCCTTTTTCTTCCGTATCCTCTTTCTCAACCAGTTTCGCAGAAGTAAACTAGTGACTCCATTCGCCCAATAAAGGCACGTGGTCTACTATTCTTCTCATCCCGCAGGGAGACAACATCCCTAGATGGAGCCTATGTTGGAACAACAATCTATATTTAAGAAGCTTGTTTTGATTTCTCAGGAATCGATAGTTCACGTTTTATAGGAAGTCGTTGTCCAAGTCTCCTCAAAACCCCGATTTTTGAAGCCCCGAAAACTCATTTTAAACGTGCTTAAATGCAAGCTAAAAGTTTTTAACTATTAATAAGTCCCATCACAATTTCACGATTCGGGATTCCTTGCATTAAAGAATTATCAAATTCTCAACCTTCGAGATCCTGATTCCTGAATTCGTGAAGTTTTGAAGATTATTTCCTAATCACGATTAATTTAAGGCTTTACACAGATGACTATGACTTGAGCTAATTACATCGCGAGTTCACGATTCAGGATTTACTTATGCCATGAATTACAAGGATATGATACTCATAATCCCAATACCTAAGGTCACGAAATCCATTTATTAATCTTGATCAATTAAAAATAAAAGGTAATTAATGTCAATCCACCAAATCGCAATTTCGCGATTTTTAGGGTTCATGGTCCAAAAATGAGGGCGGAAACATCCGAAGTTGCGAACGCTGAAAAATCAATTAAGAACTGAAAGAACTTAATAAATGAACTAAACTGGATTGACTTGCGCCTTTATCAACTGTTAATCCTGTACAGCCTATGAAAAAAGCTTTAAACGTCTCTGGGTTTTTCTCGAGTCACATCATCAAAACATTTATGGCATTTATAAGAAGGTCTTGTTAAGTGATTGATATGAAGATCTGGTTTTATCTCTAAATATTTCCATTTAATTATTTGAACGTTCTGTCAGCAAGGACTCGCATAAGACTTAAGTGCTCAAAATGAAAGGATTACCATCGTTCTTTTGAAATTCTTTCTAGTTTTCTACAGAGCCATTTTTACCAAGGTAACCCCTGTCTTTGTTTCCTCTTTCTGTGACAGGAGGCCAAATTACATGGTTTTATATTATGGCTCCAAGGAAAACTCCCAAGACTACTGGTGAGAGTTACGGTCAAGGTTCAGATATTATTTCTGATACCTCGCCTAGGAGTATCAATATTATCAAAACATGGATACAGGTATCCAACATTTTGCAACGCGAGCTAATAAATTGCTAGGATGATTCCAACAATAATGAGAGAGAGGAAATATCCACCAAATATAAAATTGTCACTCAGTCAGAGATACATAAGATTGCAACAAGGTCACATCTCATTCCGTATTGAGATATGATAAAATGGGCGTTGGACCATGCAAACATCCCGACCAGGACAATGTTCAATGAGAAGAAGGTGGTGATTGGGACTTTCAAGCTAGACAATATATGGGAAATGTACAAATTGTCTCCCATGCCAAAATTCACCCACAACGTCGAATTCTTATAAGTCCTCAAAAAGAAAGAATTCTAGCAATATGGGAAAAGATTATCCGACCTTATTAAATATTGGTATTCACACCCCATAAAATTTAGGTCCAACTCTAATGGAATCTATTCAATCTCATCGTTGGAGCCCCAATTCATGTATATAGCGATGATGGTTTGTAGACTGTATGGGAAGGAGGACACCGCTCACTTATTTCTCCCATGGGTGTCGCTTATTCACACAGTGGCTGAGGGTTTCACCTTCAATTGGGCCAAATTGTTGTCTGATAGTCTGGCCAACCGAATTACAGAATATCGAGATAAAAAGGCAAGTGGGAAAGCATCCTTGTTTTTTATGTCGTCTTACATCATGGATGTTGTGTGCTTCTTAACGCCTTTCTCATTAATGAGCTGGAGTTGGACTCCAACCAACGAAAAACCTATTCATGAATACCATTCGAGGATCTGGGAATATAAAGCCAAGGAGTTTGTCTATAAGATTTTCAATTGTGTAGTAGTGCCCATGCATATTTCCATCTTCGGCCACCTGCCCCCCAGGATTTCAGATAAATCTACTAAAGATTTAATCCATGTAGAAGACTGGTATATAGAAAGGGAGTTTTCATATATTAGGGTTTTTGGTTGCTCTGTTCCACCATATTCCCTACCTCTGTTTTTACCAGATAAGTTGGTGTATCACGAGATTGCTAGGCAAACAATGCTCGGTGGGATAATCAAGGAGATCAAGGGAGTTCAGAAGAAGGTATGGCCACCTTTCCCCATACACATTGACACCTATTCTTTATTAGATTTTGTCTATACTAAAGAAGAGTTTATACTAAAGAAGAGTTCGAAACCCTAAGAAAGATGAAACTAGTGGGCATTGAGTTTAAGAAGCATGACCCACATAAGATTGTGAGCAACCACATGTAAATATGTGGCCTAAAAAATATATGAGCATGAATTTTCCCCCCATGAAGAAGTTTTCCGAGGGGTAAAAACTTACTCATTGGTTTTAAACCGGGTTTGAGATCTCCAGTCCGGAGATATGTTTGATTTTTATAAATTCCAGGAACACCGGAGGAGAGAGCTCCCCACATTCTTGCAAGGTAATGTCTCAAAACCCCTGGGGTCTCAACAAACAAAAGCCAAGGGCCTAACGGGCACAAGCCCAGATGAACAAGAAGCTCAAGGGAACACAAAGAAAAATAAGGCCCTCAAACAAGAATCCAAAGGCCCAAGCCATGAATAAAACATCCTGTGGATGGATACTAATCTATATAGACACTGGGTTATAAAATGAGGTACAAAGCAGGTGGAATACCCATTGTTGTTCACACTAAATAAATCAGATATCGACGTTGGTGCGAAGAGGATACTATAATAAATTGGTAGCCCCATCCCATATATCACACCCCTATAGTATACCAGAGGGGACCCTAATTATGGAACGATATCCATAGAAGATATAACTCCTATCACCTCCAAGGAGTTACCCCCTAGCGAGTTTGTATTTAGTAAGAAAAGAAAGGTAGTGAAATGAGAAACACATCACCAGGCAGGTGTAGGGGCTAAAAAATTGAAAATATTGATGGACAAAAAAGAATTAGAAGAAGAAGAGTTCGCTAACAAGATATCAGGAACATTGGGGGCCTACGCCATGGCAACTCAATACTTAGTTGGAACCCTAAGGAGCCTATTGAAACACAAGGACCAATTGATTAGCGAATTACAAGGTCGTATAACAGAATCAGAGACAAATTCCCAAATGAGGCATATAAAGATCTCGAGCAATCTAGAGATGCCGACCGAAAGGAAATTGAACAACTCAAGACTAATCTTGAGCAAATGCATCAGTTGGCCGAAGTGAGACAGGTGCAGGCTAAGCGATAGGAGGAATTGATAAATTAGTTGCAAACTAAGTTGAACCTCGCCGAAAGCCAAGTCATAGACATGACGACATTCCAAACTCAGGCCTCGGAAATACGAAGGAGAATAAAATAAACTCAACAAAGTTTGCTTGCCAAAATAGAAATCATCCAGGATCATGTTAAGTTAGTAGATCAAGCCTTGGATCAAAACATCTTAAGAGAAAGGGAAGCCTAGGAAGCCCAAAGTGAATTCTAGGAAGTGGTTATATCCATAGCGAAAGAAGAGAGAGCCATCACTTCCATATTTTCCATTAAAGAACAAACCAAGGGAGATATACTGTTGAAGTCCTTGGAACATAATATATCAAAAAACAGGAAAAGGGATAAAGAGTTGAGGGATTCATGTGAAGAGATATTTGGTTTAATAAACAAAAATTTGTTAGAGCTCGATAGAGAAGCTAGCGCTGGAACATTGGGAAAAATAAACATAGCCAAGCACCTATTAGATATCAAGGAGAGTATGTAAAGGGATCGAGCCAAACTCTCTGAAGTAATCCAAGTCGACATTGCTCAGATTGTCAAATGGCTAATAAAGCCGAATTTACAATTACTATATATCATGATAGAATATAGACAGGTGGGAGGCAAGGCCCCATGACTAGACAAGAAGTGTTGCTTATTTGAGGAAAATGACCAAATCGATCCCTCCAAGTTGATCGCCCAGCTGGTAGATAGATGTCTTAAATGTATTGAGTAGGGGAGAGGAAAAGATTCGGGGAGTAAATGATGCATTTGCATGCATTTTCAAGGTTTTGGAGCCAGGCAACAGAGAGGAAAGGGGCCTGAAGGAAAAGACAAGGACGACAAGCAAGGCATTCCACATGCTTATCTCGTAACCCCCATTATTTGAATAATAGAATTGTAACGCCACTTGTAGGTATAAATACATCTTTTGAGTATGTATCAAAGGCTTTTTTTTTTCAAGGGAAGATCGTAATAGAGAAATTTTTCTTGGCCAAAATTAATACAAAGCGAATCGAAGACTCCATATTCTGTCAAGACTCAGTTATGTGCTTTCCTCTGTTATTTCGCATTTCATGCCATTTTTCATACATGTATTTAATGAACGCTTAGCTACAATTTAGTACTACTTATACTATGGGGATCAATATTTTAGATATCTAATCATTTACAACTTTTCCTTTGTATCAACTATTAGCAGGTACAAGACCTATGGATTACTTATATCTCTATATCTAATGCTTCATTAAAGTGTTTCTTGGCTTTTTCTTCTTTTGTTACAGTGTGAGATTCTTCCTGGATTGATGCCTCACATTGTTCAACAACTCTATGTTTTCTTTCGTTTCATGCATGGTCTTAAAATTTAACTCAGTTACAGAAAACGACCTTTGATTTTGTTAAACTATTAATTCATTTTACGAATGTCTCTCATATAATCTAAAATTGAATCAACAACTAAAAAAGAAGCAACCTCTTGGAATTATGTTCTTCAAATGGATACTCCTGTTGCAAGACAACCTCATATAGAACCCGACCTCTCAGATCAAACTAGCATCGCTTCAAATCTCTTTGATACCATCTTAAAGACTGCAACCACCCGGGTCGAAATCGAGCGTTCATGAGCAACCATCGAACGTGACATAAACATTTAGGAACAAGTGGAAGCTAGATACAAACAACTTAGAAATCAGCCATAGTTTCCCATCGAATTGTTTCCCCCTTTCCACATATGTTACCCTCTTCTGGATGCCTAGAATCTATATAGACTTAAGTACAGACTCTGGAACAACACCAATCTTTAATGAGAGTGACATGTGAAATGGAACCATATCACCAAAGTGTCAATGATGTTTCGCCATGTTTATGGTGCATTGGCTCAAAATGCATTGTTCAAAGTTCAAAAGTTTTAACCCCATATATACCATGTGTTTTTTCCATAAGAACACTATGTTGAGTTCCAACCAATTCAAACATATGATAATTCAAGTATCAGAATAAAGGTTGAGATAAGGTGATTATATGCTTGGTCTTACAATATTAAGTGACATCATTACAGCCTTATGGAGGCGTTAGCATCAACCAACCCTTGTGTCATTTGATAATTATTGATGACCCATCTTTGTTATACAAAATGGGTTATGTAGGACGTCATTAATAATAAAATTTCAAACATTTTGTATTATAATAACTAGATCCTTTCGATATCATTCAAATCTTGTGATAAAAGGTCATGTAAATCATTTCAAACCAATATCGGAACAAAAAGAGTTTCAAATAGCCAAATTTTGTAGCTTACTTTTAATCAATCATGCAACCTTCTAGAAACACAAGACATGGTCCATAAACAGTTCAAGAAACAAAACTCATCCAATCCATTCTTAAAGTTCACAAGAAACAATGATATACAAGAGACAAATTCAATAAGAGGTAGTGACAAATTCCCAATTCATGAAGTTTGTCCGTTGGCGTCAAAACTCTATAGAAAATGAAATGAAATGGAATTTGAATTTCATGTTGGAAGTCATGAAATTAAATCCAGACAAAAGGAAAGAATACAACATTAAGACCACTCTCAAAATTAATGTAAACCATACAAACAACAATCTATAAATGATAACAATAAAGAAGATCATATATACATGCCAAACAATGAATTTTAAAAATCTTATGTTGTAAATTCAGTTATTCATAAAGATACCAAAGACATGAGATGGATGTTGGCTGCCAACACACCCATAAGCCAATGGAACAATATATGTGTTTAACAAGATCCTCAAGAGAGGATTAATGAAGGTTTATTGTGAAAACAAGGAGGATTGGGATGATAGAGTCCTAACAGTTTAATGGGCTTATAGGACAACCACAAAGAAACTCAATAAGTACACTCCATTTCAGTTAGTTTATGGGAAATAGGTTGTGGTACCTACAGAATTTGCAAGGGAGGAATCACTCCTTTCTCAAGTGTTTAGAACATAATAACAATACGCCAAGATCCAAGTGGAGTAGAATCTGGAACGAGTCCAGGAGAGGCTTTCTAAAGCCTGGTTGGAAATAAGGAAGGTAGCACCCCAACTGCTAGAATCCAATGCTGCAGGAGAACCTGAGCATCAAATTGAGCTACTCCAAGGAACATGGTCACAATTGGCCATTTGTTCAAAGCATCTGGAATTATAGTTGCGGAAAATCCAAAAGGAAGAAGAACAACAACCTAGGAAGTTGCAGGAGCAAATGGAGAAAATAGTGCTCGAAGGAAACAACCCTCGAGCAGCACTACACAAGTGCACATCTGAGTGAAAAAAGATATTCTAAGAAGTCAGTGACTGGATGGTGTTATAACCCTAATTTGCACCAGACATGCTTACCTGGCATCAGGCCATATCATATTCCTTCTTTGCCAAGTTAGTGTTGAACAAGTCTTCTTAAAACACCCTTTTTAAAGACACACGCACCCTGATCCACTACAACCCATGTGTACACTCTATCTGACCCACTACAAACCGTGTGTACATGATAGCTAACTCACTACAACACCTGTGTACCTACAAAAGAATGAAAAATTGAAAGTGGCTGATGGAACATACAATTTTGGGTAAGTTAACTAAACCTTTCGGCCATGCATGGCCAGTCACTCGACCAAATACCTAGCTCCTTCTAGCCTATAAAATAAGGGGTAAGGGTCCCATTTGAAAGGAGGAAGATCATAGTAAAGAAACTCTACCCGAATTAGCATTCCCCTAGCCTCAACTTTTGCAACTATTGTGTGAGGAGAAGCATATACAGAAGCAGTTGGAGCAGAGTTGAAGAGGAGCCCAGGACCAGATTCGAGGAGTAGTGTCGACCACATATTGTAAAGTTTACTCTTGTGAAGATTAATACAAAAAGGAATACTTTTTTCGTCCCACCATATCATGTGTTCAAATTGTGTATTTATTTCATGATATTGTTACATCTAACCCAACAATTAGTATATGAAATGCATGTTTGCAACTCTTTGTTTGTCTATGTGTGAATGCAGGTCATCTTTGGGAGAAGGCTTATAGTCAATGAGCAAGTGAAAGTGAAGGGATCGACATCAAATGAAGGATTTAAGGTATAGTTACCTAATCTTGTTTTCACCTTTGTATTGCATGAATGTGGAGTTTTGTGTTGGGAGAATAGGAAAAAGGTAGAGGCCTTAAAATGGTCATTTTTTGCATGCATGATTAAACCCTTAGTGCTAGTCCGTAGGAGGGATTTCCCACCCACAACAGAATTGGTGACCATATTGGGGATCTCTCATGTTTTATGGAGATACCCTTTTGGTAGTTTTAAATTGGTTTTATGACCTTTTTTCTGAGTTTCTGCAAGAGTCTAAGCTAGTAGGGATCCTGATCTTCCATACCCGTACTCCCTGCTTTATTTGCTTGGATACATTTTCTTTTTAGGAAGTCACAGAGGTACACACGGACTATATAAGGCCTACATGTGTGTACATGCACCCTACCTTCACACAGCCTGTGTGCACACACTAGCTAATGAAGTGTTAGCCGCATGTCTGAGTTCATAATTTTTTTTGTTTAGAGAGGTAGTCATCCTCTCCCCTGTCAGAATTGATCCTTCTCAGGGGTTTTCTGGATCTCATTCCGATCTCTGTTTTTGTAGTTTGTAGCTTAGGTACCACCTCAGATTGGTTTTTTTCTATGAAATTTTCCTTGAATTTTTTTTCTTTTCTGACAAAGTAAGTTTCTAAGTCTTCAAGAGATTCTGGTTCTCAATACCAATAGTCTCTGCCAGTTCTTGATTGCTTGTCTTTTCATTTTTGAATCATTTTTGAAGATTTGTAGAGGTACATGCGGTCTGCATAAGGTTTGCATGCATGTACACACACTCTAACCTTACACAGCCCGCGTGCACACATTGGTTGTTGAACTGTCAGCAACGTACCTATTGAGAAAATTTTTGTTTAAGGATAGGCAGTCATCCTTTTCCTTGTCAAGAGTTATACCTCTCAGGGTTCTTGGTCTCTGTCATAGCAGTCAACAACTTAGGTCTGGTCACAACAATAGCTTTCTTTTTCATTAAAAAGTTTTCCTCAAAATTTTTCTTTCATAGGGTTTTTAGACAAGTGTGAGAGTTTGCTTTCATTAGTTTGTGTGTTATTGTCAGTAAATCTTTGCGATCTGTGCTTAGGCTAGAATTTTTCTTGGTATTTACTTGTCGTCATTTTTCTCTTTTGCTTTGTGAGAATTAAATAAAAAAAAAACTCTTTTATTTCTTGGTTTGGTTAAGTAGTTGTTAGTTTGCATAAATAGCTAGGAAAAGTTTTTCTTTCATAAGTTCTTGGCTATTTACTTAGGAAAAAAAGTAGCTCATAGTCGAGCAAAATCCTGTTTTCACTTTACTGTTCAAATATCTTAGAAAAATTTTAGTTTGAAAAGTTGATTAATTTTTTGTCGAGAAGAAGTTATTTTGTTTCCAGCTTTCTATTTATCTTTTCTTTCATCTCTCAAAACATCACTAGTTTCACTTTCATAACCTTTGACTTAAGACAAGCCATAATAATTAACAATTAATTAAAATCAAATAGAATTTATGTTTGTAGGTTCCATCAACTAGTCTAGGCTAGAGCCTTGATTTAGGTTGGAGAGGAAACTCTTCAAGGCTGCACAAAATACATAAGAGTCTGTGTTAGGGAGTGTTAAAAGTCTAGTATCGTGAAATTTATCAGGGACCCCCCTCTAACATAGGGTCTAAACATGAGTTCACATGAAAAAAGGTAAAGGATATAACCCCTCCAAAGCCGGAACAAGCATAGTGGGGAATGCATATAGAGGGCTTGTTTTGGGATTCCATTGATTGTATTTGCCACGAAGCTTTGTGGCTCTTGAATCCGTTCGAGGTCCTCAGTTGTCTTCTGGACCACTTGATTTTGATACCCTTGACAAGTTTCAGGCTTGATACCCTACTCATTGTAGTCCACCTGACTGTCGACTGTACCCGCCTGGTGACTGTTCACACACTGGCAACCTAGTGGCCACTATTTTAGGGACTTACATAGGTGACTGCGGAGGTAGACCGTGGTACCTAGGATAGACATTGGGCCACACTTTTCATAGTATACATGGAGGGTGATTCTGTGTTCAAGTTTCACTTGCACCAGTAAGTTTCTCTAGTGTGGGTTTTTGTAACTATTCTTCCAAATAAGTTTAGTCATTGCTTGTTTTATCTCGTAGGGACATTTTCTGGTGTGTATTGTTTTTGAACGAATAGAAATCCCTAGTGTGTCTTTAATCTTATTACACAATGGAGGATAATGAGTTTTGTCAATCATGAAGGCTTCTTGGCCTACCACCAGTTACACTAGAGCCACCCCCGCCATTGCTAAGGCAAAATCTAGACCAACAAGGGTCTTTTGAAGCGATCGGGTCACAGGAAACCATGCCCGACCAACATCCAGAGGAACCAACTATTTCAGACCTTGGAGCGGAAGCTATTGGTCCACCTAAAACTCCAATCACTAATTGTTCGGTACCCATCATCGTACAAATTTATCCTTACGAGCACCAGACAATGTCGCATGTAGCAATGGAAGCAAATGCTACCACTTCTTCTGGGAATTCTTCTATTCCCACTACGACTGTCACCATAGGGGGTGTTCCACCTCCTAACCCACCATCGCCGGTTCAAGCCACCATGGTCTCAACTAAATCTACCTCGAGCAGTGTTCTGATCCCATCTTTGGCAGCGGCCACTACTCCTTTCACGCACAATGCGACAGGCCCTCTATTCTCATACAGGATGCCTAGCTCAAGTACAAGTCCTGTACTTTCCTACTCCACTTTACCAACTTTAGTTCTAGGGGCAGGGAGCTCTTATGCTCCTTTGCAAGGACCCATGAGGGGCACTTCATATCCCTTTAACACTTTCCCTTATGGAGGAGGTCATATACCTCCTTCATCCCCTTCGCTCGGCGGTTCCCACCAGCAATCTATCGAGACGAATGCACACCACATTTCATTTGGAGAAGGGAGTCAAGGACCACCTTCTAATAATATGTTGGTAGGTTCGACACCATTTTCTTTGTTCAGTGCATTTGGTAACAACACTTTCTTGTCAGCTTCTTTCCTGAATGGGGGCAACCCTGGTTACAGACAACCTAATCCTATGCAGGGTACTATTTCTACATAGGGGGCGCACCCAGGAATTTCTTTCACATCAAGACCTTGGAATTCGTAGTAGGGATCAATTCCCTCATCAGGAATGTCAATCAGGGGAAACTAATTTCACAACCAATGGAACCCCAGGCAAGGTCTAGTACCTATGCCCATGGGATCGGCATGGAGCAACCCTTCCCAAAGTCCCTCGAATGTAATGCATGCCCAACCATGTACATCCTACTTTGGGAATCGACTGATGATGTCTCCTCAAATGAAAAATATGTATGTTGGTCATGGCCATGGTTTTTACTAAAACTCGGGAAAGAAACCCTACTTCTCTTGGCAACCTGGTGCCAGTCAAACTCCAGGCCCATTTTTCCATGGTTATCACCAACAACCCAAACTACCGTTCCTGGCAACCTTACATTTTCCAGACTTAACAAGGTTGTTGAATGACCTTATCTATTACAATCCACATTGGCCCCCTATGCCGATGAAGTTTCCTTAGGACATACCAAAGTTTGAATCCAAGCCTAATGAAGATCCAGGAAATCATGTGACTACTTTTCACCTTTGGTGCTCATCTAATTCATTGAAAGATGACTCCGTACAGTTGCGATTGTTTCAATGTAATTTCATTGGGAGTGCTATGGAATGGTACATTGAGCTCGACCTCTCAATACACTCTTCCTTCGGTGAATTGGCAATGGCTTTCCTAAACCATTTCCAATTACCTATGAGATACGACATTGGCACAAAATTATTGACCAGTTTCGAACAAACAAAAGCGGACCATATCTCTGATCACATCTGAGAATGGAGATGCAGGAAGAGTCTGATTAAGGTGCCAGTCCCACCAGCATTCCTTCTTGAGTGGTTCCTTAAGTATTTGGTCCCACAGTTATCCAAAGACATCGCAACGTTGAGATTGTTTTCCGAAGAAGATGCAATCATGAGAGCTCAACATCTTGAGATAATCTATTCTCAGTCTAGTCTATTATACGATATCTTGTCAGATGTTCCATGATCAATACTTAATAAAACCAGACAGAGAGTTGGACCACATGCTGATAGTATTGTTCGTTCATCACAAACAAATCCCACTGAACAACTGATGAAACAATTGCATCAATTGTTTATCCAGCATACAACAACCAACCAGACTACTGTTCCGACTGCTCCCCCTACCCAAACGTTGGATGTACACAGTATGCAATTGACAAATCCGAAGGCCACCCAACATCCTAAAGGAAAAAAGAAAAACGTAATAAGGGTAAGCAGGATAAGAAACCCACTAATAATTTCGGCAGGGGAAACACCAAAAAAAGGAAGTCAAGGTATCTGTGTAATATGTGCACGGAAGACCACCCGACTCACCAATTCCCTCGGCTTGCAGAGGCCCAAAATTTATTGTCACAGTAGTAGCCTACTGTGTTAATAAAACCATTTCAACATGGCTAAACTCTAACTCAAGCCTCTACAAGCACGGAATGGGGTAGCCAAGGACCCCCTCCATATTTAAACAATCCTGCATCCATGAATGTATATATGATGAAAGGTGATGCCTATATATCAACTAGAGCACATGATTACAGCAAGCCAAGCACCTCTGAAAAAGGTAAATAAGTTGAAACCCCATCTCTTCCTCTCCATATCAGAAGATATTGGGAGAAACCATGACACACATCCCAAAAGGTGTGTTTAAGAAATCTTATCACAACCCAAATGCAAGGGCCGCCCATAACTACTCTATGGTGGAGGATTTTCCTCAAACCCCTTGTGCGATGTCTACTTTGGAAGTCCTCCAAAGCTTCCCTTCCCAGAGAAAGGCTCTGTTAGTTGCTTTAGGATCCACTGAGACTTGTAATCCGGGTACGATCATTCTTGATACAACCGATTTGAAACCTTGTCTCCCTTACCACGTAGCATTCTAGATAGTCATGGCTTACACCATGAAAACTTCTACTCGAAACATTTTCTGCACGGTGGTTGATGAGGGTGCCTCAACATGTCTAATGTCTTTGGCATGTTGGAAGGCCATTGGCCAGCCCACTTTGTCTCTGTCACCTACTCTTCTTACTTCTTTTGATGGTCATTCGTTCCGACCACATGGCATTATCCCCTCTTTTCCCATGTAGTTAGGAGGGAAAAACGTGTGTGTTGAGGTTGAAGTGGTCGATGCATCTCTTGACTAAAATATCTTGTTAGGGAGGAGTTGGACCTATGTTGTGCAAGCAGTAGTTTCTACATTTTTCCATGTCTTGTTGTATCCACACCAGGGCCGGATCGTGACCATTGATCAGTTGTCTTTATCCCATCCTGACCCTTCATTGGGGGCATCCACTATTACACATTATTTTCGTCATCCCTATGATCGTTAATGATGTAAACCTATATGTTACCTTCAGAGGGGTCACAGTGGCCTGAGTTCCTAAAGAGAGAAGGGAGAAGAACTTTTCCTGAGAAAAGAAGTTTCATTTTCCTATGTAAAAACCTTATAAAAAGGGATGTTCGCAGGTTTCTATATAGGCAGGGTGCGAGAATGACCCATTCTCGCAGGTTGCACTATAGCTAGGGTGTGAGGTGTTCGCAGGTTTCTCCATAGCTAGGGTGCGAACATTCCAGCACGTGGGAAAAATGAGCATTTTCTTGAATCTTCTAGAAGGGGAAGCTTCTATGGTGAGGTGTCATCTGAATGGTTTGGATCTTACTCGCTTTCATGATTTAGTGGGATCATCCTAACCTCCTCACCTTATCCTCTTCAACTTATAAAAGGAGAGGAATTTTCATGGAGAAAGTTAGCTTTTTGTTGGCTTGGAATTATTAGCTTGGTTGGAGTGGCTTTGAGATTTGCTTTGTCAAGATAGATTGTGAGTAGATATCAGATATATGGTCTCAGAATCCTTGGAGAAAGAAGTGTGTGGGGAGCGAAGGACAGTTGGAAAGGACCTTACGACATTAAGGCCATGGTTGTAATCTCTTTTTCACATTCAATATAATACAATAATGTGTTTCTTTCCCATAAAGATTAATTTCTCTTTATTGTATAACTCCTTGATCATATACATAGATTAATCGTTGAATAGCTCGTGTTTCCTTCACTTCGATTTGTTTGTATTGTTTTGATCTTGACTATATGAGAGCATTGGAGTGAAGTGGGAGCAACAAAGATCAAAGGAATCGATTACAAGGTATGTTCTTTAATCATGCCTCTTAGTATATTCAATAGCGTAAATCTAGGGAAAGAGTATCATTCTGTTTTGCTTTGTTCTAGATCCAGGTGGATATAGGGAGATCGGTTTGTGTCCGCACTTACGGATTAATCCTGAAACAAAACTGGTGACTCCACTGGGGAATGGATTGTTTCCTAGTTATTCTAGTTTCTCTTGCTTTGATTGCTTGTTTTATGGTCTCTGAGTCTGTGGAAGATCTATAAAGACTCTCTGGATCTGAAAGTTCTCTTAGAAATTTTGTCCTTTTTCCAAATTTTGCTTGTTTATAACCATTCTCGCACTTCACTCGTTAGTAGCCTGCGAGA
>SNQJ01S0013990.1:155032-204912 GCA_010110895.2 Picea sitchensis
AAAAGGTTTGCAAGGCTGCTGACTCATTTCTCCTCTTCCAAATCAGATGTTTGAGGTGTTTCAAGTGTCCTTCTCATGTCGTTATGGGTACGACATAGGCATCATGGCCGCATGTTTTCTTTGACACCTGCGACACTTGTGAGAAACATGTGACGCTTGCGACCTTGTGAGCAAAATGCGACACTTGCGACCTTTGTAATGACGACACTTGCGACACTATCAAAGTGAGTAATTTTGATGTGTAACACCCATGTCAAATATTCTCATGGAAAATGAGGGCATATCTTGCTCCCATGTTTTTTGTCATCACCGTTGGCCCCTTCACCAAGTGGGGGATTGATTACACTACCTGCAACCCTCCTTCAACAAGGGGGCACCATTATATCATCGTAGCAGTAGACTACTTCACCAAGTGGGTCGAATCTATGCCAACATTCAAAGATGATGGAGAGACTGTCGCCCTCTTTTTGTTTAACCAGATTATAGCATGATTCGGTGTCTCGAGAGATATTTTCACTAACCATGGAAATCACTTTTAAAACACAATGATGACTGAGTTAAAATAAAATATTGGGTTGAGGCAAGAACATTAGTCACCCTACTACACTAAAGTGAATGGTGAGGTGGAAGCTATCAATAAATATCTTAAGACCATCCTACAACGAACGATCAATTCAGCCAAGTCAAATTGGCATTTGATGTTATACTCGGTATCATGGGCCTACCAAACATTTGTTAAGACTGCAACTGGTTTCTCACCTTTTCAACTCATTTACGGGTTGTAAGCAGTATTTCCCATAGAATTCCATATCCAATATTTAATGTTGGTAGTACAGTTATTTCCAGACACTTCACTGCTTGAAGAGAGTTTATTATATCTTAAGTAGCTCAATGAACAATGTCATGATGCGGCCTTAGCTAACGAATCTCACAAACAAAAATTCAAGTGTCAGTATGATCGGTCTGTTCATCCTCAAATTTTCTTGGAAGGCGACCTTGTCCTAGTCTATGACCAAGATAAGGACCCCCTGGGGACAGACAAGTTCAAACCCATGTGGTTCAGAGCTTTCATCGTAAAAGAGGTTCTAAAAAAGGGTGCTTATTGTCTAGTATATTTTGAGGGAAATGCTTTGGCAGAGCCTAGAAATGGGCTCTACCTTAGGAAGTATTACTCATAGGTAGGTCACCTTTGTGACTTTTTGTAGCATATGTATAGTCCTTGTACTATTAATTTTTGGTTTCTTTTGGTTTTATGGAAGTTTCGTTTTTTATGTTATCTTTTTTCACTGTGGTAGATGTCAAGTGAATTAGAGGTGTTCCTTGGATTCACAGACGGTGCCAACTGACACACTCGGAGGCTTGCCTCCACAACTTGGGTAATTTTTACACCTCAGGGCCAGTTACTATCTTCAGGAGGTATATTTTTAGGTGACACCACAAACAATGTCGTCGAATACAACGCAGTTATTGAGTTGCTTCGTGACACGCTTTGTCACTTAGTATCTCTCACCTCCATATCTATTTAGACGCTCAGCTGGTTGTGTCTAAGTTAAATAGAGGCTACTGTGTTCATGATCCTACTTTACACCGGCGGTTCCTTAAGGTACGTCTCTTAGAATGAATATTTGATTATATTACATATTTTCATGTTCCTAGGAGATTAACTCAAGTCACAGATGCTCTAGCTAATAAAATTTTAGATTGGCATCTCGCACACATATAAGAAAGACACACACATGCACATGTAAATACATTTTTAAAGAAAATGTAGTCCATAAAACATAAAAAGACATAAAAATCCATATACAATATCAAAAATACCAGAGTACATGTGTGGTCACAAGTGCCTCAAAAATACATCTAGTAACAAGTCATGGGGCTTATGCCCTCAAAATATACAAGTAGTGCCCTCGGCACGTGAAAAGTCCATCCTAACGAAGGACGGGGCCTATTGACCCTATTGCAATGGTCAACAACATTTTCCAAATGCCGAAAACATCATACCCATGTATGTGGTGCCCCCACTACATGAGGTTGCATAGACGGTGATAGATCCTCAATCTCTGCCATGGAGACTATGGAAGTAAGTGAGGTAAAGTTTCTCTCTACTCATCTCAAAACTCTCTCAGTCTCACTGACTAGAGGTACTCCTGCTGCTGCTGGTCCGTCGACTGCCGCTGGGGTGGCCTCTGGTCGAGGATGTCTCCTATTCCTCGCATAGTCCGATGTCCGCACTGGCCCCACATCTGCACATAATAGACACAGATTTTTCAAATACTCTAATGCATAAAAAAAATGATATATATAAAAAACAACATAAAAATTACATATATTTAAAAAAAAAAAATAACGAAGAAATCTTACCCATCTCTCCTCGTTGATCTCCGAGAGGTACTGGTATCTTAGAATCTCTAGAGAAGTCAATCTTGACATAAGGGTAGTCCTCTATGACCAGAATCTATCATGCCCACCAAGCAAAGAACTTGTCATCAAAGGCCTCAATGGTCCTTCCTCCCCCCTGTCGTGGTAACAATGTCACCCATCTGCATAATGCGGGGAGAGAGGCCTCGTGCCCTCATATAGTATCTCTAGGACTGAAACTGGGCACTCTCTCAAAGAAGAAAGCCCAAAGAATCGTCCCAAACCTGAAGTTCCTCTGATTCAGCATTCGACACTCTGTTAATTGCCTCTTCATACAATACAATAAGGTGGTGCTCTAGTCAAATAATTGTGCATTTAAGCACTGAACTTCACAATTCATGTGCGCACGGGAATCTTGATGCAAAGACGTGGACCTAGTAATCTGCCCAATCAGAAACACTATCACTTTTAGTGATAAATTAGAGATCTTGCTTATCGGCACTTGCGATCTCGTTCTCTCGAATTCCAATCAACTCCGATATGTTATGAGGCCCGGAAGGAAAGGTACAAAAATTGACTGGTTCCCCTCTCCTCAAGAAGCCAATCAGGAAGTATATATCCTTCATCGTTGGATCCAACGACTACCCCTCTAGCATAAAGGCCTCTGCATCGGGATGCTAATAATCTACCAAGGCATTCAATAGCCTAGGTTGTGCTCACATGAAAGGACAATGGAAAAACTTTAACAAACCATAGTGAAATAGTACAACAAGAGCATCAGGGTCCTCATCGACCAACAGATCAATATCCTCATGCTCTCTTTCCCTCCAGTGAACATACATCCTACAAATAGACAAATTTAAAGAGGCTTAACTCTTTTTTTTAATTTATTTTTTACACTAAATGGAAGGTCCACACGGGCTGTAGTGCTCACAATAGTGTGTACACTCGAGCTGTCATAAGGCAGCCCGCGTGTACACTCAGGTTGTCATAAGACAACCCGCGTGGACGTAGCACCAACCTTTTAAAGGTCGATGCCCCCCCCAAAATGAACTTAAATGCATAAAGAAAGAATTAAAGTGCAAGAGGGGGTAGTGAGTACTTACTCGGTCCAAGAGGATGGTCATTTTGTCCACTGAAGCTCCCGGAATAAACTATTTTCACAAAGGGGTAGTTTTGGCTTTTAGTCAATTTCTCAATTAGAAATGGTGATAATGAGCTACCAGCTTCTATTTATATACTTTTTGGCCTCTTTTTGTCAAGATTTGGACCCTTTTATCATTTTTTCTAAACTGAAAATCATTTAGTATGGTTTGGGAGTTTTCTTTCGTTTGTCACGAGAAGTGTTCTTTGGGTATTGGGAAAATTTTTGGAGTTTTGGGTCGTTTTGAAGGTCCTTTGGTAAAAATCCATTTTTTCCAACTCATTGCATTTAAGATAGGATTCCACCTCCACTTTATACATCTTATTGTCTTTTCTTCTTTACCATAGGATCAATCCCACCAAGTTGCAACACAGAACCATCATTGCCTCTTTAGGAGTGTCATAATTTAGTGGTAGAGCCTACCTTAACATGGATTCCCTAGGTAGATCCTAGTTTCATTTTGGTGTCCATGTTGTCACTAACGACTATAGTCCTGGGAGTCCTTGCTATTTTTCCCTGATTACGAGTTTGAGCCTCATTTGCATGATTCCGTATAACTCTTGACCTCACCCTCGAGACTCCCAAAACTTAACAAGTCTTCTTTTAATCTCTTTTCAAACCCTCTAAATGTGAAAATATTTTCGAGTGATCTCGTTGACCTTCATGCTCGCTAAACTGAAATTTGAAGACACATATGTCTGGCGATAGTTTACCCCTTTTTCGGTCTAGATGGTCAACTATAAGAAGAAAGGTATACTCTAGAAGCCTCGATTCTCTAGAAGAGTACTCTCAGGTATAATTTTAACCTTTTCGGGCCCGAGGGACTAAATTTACAAAAAAGGAATCCCCATGGAGTCCATAGTTAACCTCTTTTCAGACTCCTTAAAAATGAAAAAATTGTCGAGTGACCTTGTCTTTATCACACTCGTTAAAATGGTTTTGAATAGATGTTTGGTATGTGCTAGTTTACCCCTTTTTTGAGACGACTATACTATCTTCGAAAAAGGTACCCCAGCGGAGTCTCCTTTTACATTTTTTCAGACTCTCTAAATATGAAAAAACGCTGAGCTTACCTTCTCTGGGCTCGATAAAGTTACATCGAAGGACATTACCATTGTTTGTTTTGTTAACCGTGTTTTCATACCTACGTCTTTGGCCTAATTATAGCTCCATGTTTCTCTAAATTGAACCATTTGAAGCATGCCTTATACACAAGCCCTATAGCACTTTGCCTCTCCGTCTTGACACCTTTGGCCCCTGGAGGATTTTTCTCGAGTCTCCTTTTCTTGCATATGTTCCTTTTCCCTGAGCATCCCTATGTTCCATGCACTTGGAACTAGTATGTTTGTAATATACCATATATAAAATGTATGCAGAATAGAAATAAAATGCTAGTAATGACAGAATAACAGTAATATAACCAGAACATTCACAACAATAACACTAAAATGATATGATAATAATAACAGAAATATCACTTTGAATATGAAAGCAATGTTCACAGGCCTCTTTGAGGGGGAAACCTCCGATTGAGTAGGGCTCTATTACAATAATATTCAAGTTAGGGTTCTCATACCCTCGACTCTTATTTATACTAAAAAGAAGCATCTAGAGGAAGATCCTTCTAGAAGCATAATCTTCCATTAGGTCTTCTTAAATCTGCCTTATTCTATTTGATTGAAAGGCCTTATTAATATTGATCTTTATTACATCTGAATATATTGTTCTACCTATATGCAGGTGAGGACCCTAACATGTCCACCCCCTTAAAAACAACCTTGTCCTCAAGGCTTGAGATGAGGAAATTGCTACAGAATGGTAGTTGGTTCCCAAGTGGCATCTGTTGGAGTTGTATCTTTCCACTGGACTAGCACTTCCTTGATGGTTATCTGATGTAGGCGAAGTTCACGCTGTTCCAAAACTACTTATGGTTGTAGCCAAATGGATCCTTCTTCAGCTAACTTTGGAAGGTTGGTTTGAATTTGGCTCTTAGCTCCAATCACCTTCTTTAAGCATGAAACATGAAAAATAGGATGTAGCTTTGAATGGTTGGGAAAAGCTATCTGATAGGATACTTGTCCCACATGCTTGAGAACGACATAAGGACCATAAAATTTGGGCTCTAGCATCTGACAATGATCGACCTTGAGGGAATTTTGCTTGTAAGGTTGCAGTTGAAGAAACACTTGATCCCCTTCTGCAAATTGACGTTCAGAGGGACCTTGATCTGCTTTTTGCTTCATGCTATTTTGTTTCATGACCAAATTCTCTTTGAGGGTATGGAGAATAGCCTCTTGATTTGTAAGTGTTAGGTCAACCACCTAGAACTTCGAGGCACCCAGTAAGTATGAGAGAACTAAAGGTGGCTTATGTCCATATACTGCTTCAAAAGAAGTTATGTGTGTAGCTATATGGTATGAAGTGTTGTACCACCATTCAGCGAGGGGTAACCATTGAGCCCATTGATTTTTCTTTTCCGAGGAAAAACACCTCAAATATGTTTCCAAACACTTGTTGACAACTTCTGTTTGGCCATCAGTCTGGGGATGATAAGTTGTGCTGAGATGCAATTTGGTGCCTTGTATATTTAGCAGTTCTTGCCAAAAATTTCTTGTGAAAGTTGGGTCGCGATCAGAAACAATAGAGTGTGGCATGCCATGAAGCTTGAAGACCTGATCCATGAAAATTTGAGTCACTGTGGATGATGTAAACAGGTGTTGAAGGGTGTACAAATGAGCATACTTGGAAAGGCAATCAACAACCACCATGATGATGGATTTATTACCCGATTTGGGTAAGCCGGTAATAAAATCCATAGATATATCCTTCCAAACAGCAGGTGGAATCAAGAGCGGTTGTATTGTGCCCAGAGATTTGATTGTTTCTCCTTGTTGCATTGACACACATCACATTCGGCTACAAAATTACGAATTTCCTGTTTCATACCATCCCAAAAAAAGGAATGTTTGACCCTGTCATAGGTTTTGGTGAACCTGGACTGCCCTGCTGTGGGTGTAGCATGAAGCTCAGAAAGTACCATGGATTTAAGCTTTGATTGTTTACTTAAATACAAATGGCCTTAGTATCAAAGTTCATCATGGAGCCAAGAGTACCCTAGAAAAGCTGGAGCATCAGATTGCAATTGTTGGATCAACTCTGAACTTTTGGGACCTTGTAGCCATTCCTGGTGAACGACTTGGAGACAATCTGGTACAATGAATGAAAGAGAAAAAAGGGATCCTTCATATTCATATTTCTAGGAAAGTGCACCTGCAACCACATTGTCTTTGCCTTTCTTATAAATGATCTCATAATCATATCCAAAGAGTTTAGTCACCCATTTTTGTTGTTCTGGAGAGGAAATGCGATGTTCCATAAAATACTTGAGGTTTTGATGGTCTGTCTTAATTTGAAAATATTTCCCCAATAGATAAGGGCTCCATAGATCAACGACATGCATAATAGCCAACATTTCCTTTTCATAGATGGATTTACCTAGATTTCTTTCAGATATTGCTTGCTGGTAAAGGCCAAAGGTCAACCCTCTTGCATAAGGACAACACCAATTCCTTTCCCTGAGGTATCACATTCCAACACAATGGTCTTTTTGAAATCGGGAAGGACGAGGACTAGAGTGGTGCACATGGCCATCTTCAAGGTTTGAAAATATTGAGAAACGACTGGAGTCCATGTGAAAGAGTTCTTTTTTAGGAGAGCAGTGAGAGGTGCTGCAATCTTCCCATAATTCTGAACAAACTTGGGATAATACCCTGTTAAGCCCAGAAATCCATGAAATCTCTTAAAAGTATTTGGGTGAGGCTAGTCTTGCATAGATTCAATATTTTTAGGATCCACCCTGATGCCATCTGCCAACTAGATGACCCAAGTATTCTACTTCTAAGGCACCAAAAGCACATTTAGACTATTTCAGGAAAAGTTGGTGCTGAGAGAGTAGATGGAGAACTCGATCCACATGAGCAAGATGGTCTTTCTATGTTTTTCTATAGATGAGGATATCATCAAAGAAAACTAAGACAAAATGGTGCAGAAAAGGATGAAAGACATGATTCATGAGGTTTTGGAAGGTGGAGGGGGCATTACATAAGCCAAAGGGCATGACCAATAACTCATAGTGGCCCTAATGAGTTGTAAGTCTTGGGAATGCCTTCCTCTTTCATACATATCTAGTGGTAGCCCAAATGAAGATCAATTTTAGTGAAGAATTGGGTGCCACTCAATTCATCCAGGAGGTCATCAATGACAGGAATGGGGAATTTGTCTTTGATGGTAAGTTTGTTGAGGGCACGAAAGTCAGGACACATTTTCCAAGAACCTTCTTTCTTCAGGACCATGACCATGGGAGAAGAGTAGGGGCTCATACTAGGGCAGATAATGCCTGCATTAAGGAGTTCCTAGACCATTTTCTCAATTTCATTTTTTGGGGAAAAGGGGTGACGATACAGACATATATTGGGAGGAAGGATTCCGGGTACCAGGGGAATGGAATGATCATAAACACCACGGGAAGGAGGGAGTCCTTGGGGAGTGGAAAATACCAATTGATGTTTAGAAAGGATGGCTTGGAGGTCTTGTGGGACTGAGGGTATCTCTGTTTCTTGTATGGCATGGAGTTGGGTGATAACACCAGAATGACCTTTTTTGAGAATATTTTCCATGCAATGAGAACTAATGATCTCAGGTGAACTGATTGTTATGCCTTGGAATTTATATTGGTGGCCCTCCTGGTCGAATTGCATAGTTAATTCTTTAAAATCCATGAGAATGGGACCGAAAGTCCATAGCCAGTCTGCACCCAATACAATGTCACAACCTCCCATGTTGATAGAAAACATATGGGATTTCAAGTGGTAGTCACCAATTTGGAGACGCACATTTTCACAACGCCCTCCACATTTCATGGAATCGCCATTGGTGATCATGATTTGGAAATTATTGACGGGATGGATGTAGCAATGAGTTTCTTGGGAAATGCGGTGATGAATAAAATTATGGGTGCTACCACTATCAACCAGAATGATGACCTTTTGATGCTTGATGTAACTGATTAGCTTGAGGGTTTGGGGAGCGGAGAAGCTAGTGAGAGCATTGAGGGAAATGACCGGTTCTACTTTGGGAGGGTCTGAGGGAGGGGTTATGTTAATGGAATCAGGTGACTCATACACAAAGGGAGTTTCTACATCCTCTTCCAAAATATCCTTGGAGATGTCCATAAAAATCGTTTTTTCTTTACACTTGTGGCCTGGGAAATATGTAAGGTAGCTAGAGAGGTAGTGGGGGGGCCTAGAGGCCCCATAGTGATAATAGTGGAGTTCATTCAATGTAAGATGGACTAGTTCCACTATATTATTAAATAAGGCTCATTATGGTAGTTGAATATAATAAATGGGCAATTAGATATAGTGTAAGGGCTTCTTAGAAGGTTCTACTTCCTAGAAGATTCCTCTTCTAGAATGTTCTTAAGAGATGATAACACTATATAAAGGGGTAAAAGCAATGTAATGAGACATGAAGAAGTATTGTGGAGTGGTAGCTCAATAGGAGGATTCCCCTTGAAAGAGCAAGTGAACATGAGAGGATCCCTTCATAATAGGATCCATTGTGTGGTGTTTCCCTACCTCAAAGGGTTTGGTAATAATATTATTAATGGTTTCTTCTATATCGCTTTGTGGATCTATTGTGTATTCAATATTTATTAGTGATTATATTGGTAGATATATCGTGTTTCTTAACAAGTGGTATCAGAGCACTTTCCTTGGCGAGGTTGTGGGCAAATATTTTTATTTTTTCTTGATTTGTTTTTGGTGTGAAAAGAGACGCGACATTATCGATTTTTTCAGTATATTTCGGTGAACAATTTGCAGAAACAGGTTGAATATCTGATTTCCTCTCACTTAAACACCCAATTTAAAAAAATCCTCTCAAAACAGAGTCCAGGAAGGTCAGATATTGAGGTTTAAAATGCGCAATTTTAGGGTTTTTTCTATGGACGACGGCGATTTGTTTTTATTTCTGTAGCATTGGAGGCCGAATCTTCCCAAATAAATTAAATATCTGAGTTTCTCTCATAAAATCACCCAATTTAATAAAAACAATTGTCTGAAACAGAATAGGTTAAGTGAAGTTATGAGCATTTTGAGCCTAGCAGTTTTAGGGTTTTCAGGAAAAGCCGCAATTTTCTAGAAAACTAATTGGGTCTATTTTTTTGGGTTTTGAGATGGCTATTTCTTCTCAAAACTTGAAAAAAATTCTTGAATCATTCAAAGCCCAATTGTTTCACACATTGGATGACGAATTGGATAATGTTAGCACAAGGCCCTCAGAGCGACCTCACAAATATCATCACAAATGGCCTCAATGACAATTTTCGTAGTATTCAAAATTCAATGAATAACATGCATGCAAGATATATTTCTTATGGATGGCCTCAGAGATGAATATAATCATGAAATATATGCGGTATGATTTTGAGGCGAATTGTGATGATTGGTATATGGATAAGTGTCATTTTAAGGATGACAACCACTTCCCATATTTTATTTGATGACTCTACTCCACCTTCTGCTGAAGAACATCAATGTCGAATCGAGCTAGTTACCAACGTTTATTCTACATATTCTATAGTGGTATCATTCCTTCCAGAATTTCTCTGACCATTTTCCACTATGTGGATGGATCTTCTTATTTGGATCCACATGATAGGTGTCGATCTTTGGAGCATCATTTGGAGTTGGTTGATGAGTTTAAAATCTTCTTTTTATGAGTTCACTTGAGCACTTGGACATGGGACGCGGGATTACAATGGTGGTTGGACTACTTCAGCATGGTGGATTTATTTCTACATGGGACCACGGTTCTTCTCAATCTTCTTCAACATTATGGTCCACAATGAGTATCCATGGGACCACAGTATATGGTTGATTTGTACATCAAGCTTTTAGGACAACGCTTTCATAAGAGGATGGAATGTAAGGTAGCTAGAGAGGTAGTGGGAACAGAGGGCCCATATTGATAATAGTGGAGGTCATTCAATGTAAAGATTGGACTAGGTCCACTATGTTATTAAATAAGGCCCATTATGGTATTTAGATATAATAAATGGGTAATTAGATATAATTAATGTAAGAGGAGTCTTAGAAGGTTCTGCGCTACTGAAGATTCCTCTTCCAGAATGTTCTTAGGAGATGATAGCACTATATAATGGGGGTTCAAGCAATGTAATGAGACACTGAAGAGAAGTATTGTGTGTGGAGCGGTATCTCAATGGAGGATGCCCCCTTGAAGAGGCAAGTGAGCAGGAGGATCCCTTCCATAATAGGATCCATTGTATGGTGTTGTCCTACCTCAAGGGTTTAATAATAATATTGTGTGGTTTCTTCCTATCTTGCTGTGGATCTATTGTGTATTCAATATTTGTGGTGATTATATTAGTAGATCTATCTTGGTTCTTAACAAATATTTGTCATCACAGTTATAACAAGGCAACTTTTGATTTGGCATTCAACCATTTCAATCCTGGTCAATTATTGGATCTTTAATTGGAGCAAAGGGAGTAGTGGGATTTACTAGTTTAGAGTGAGGAATAAAGGAGAGTTTTCTATTTTGAGAAGATACAACTTGTTGTGCTTCTTTATCTCTTTTAGTAGCCTCCACCCAACTCTGAGGCTGAGTAAGCGGACATGGGCCTGAATCTCATCCATGAGTGTGATAGCTCTTGGAAAAAGGAATAAGACATGCCCTTTGTTCTAAAAACCAGGTGCTCAAAGGTAGCTCTAAAGTCTTCCACTATTCCTATTGTTTCAACTTTGTCAAGCGGACCAAATGGTTGGTGTCAACGTCAAATCGTTCATAAATTTCTGCCACCAAAGTGTGTCCACAAACAATGCCTTTGACGAAGTTTTTTTTCGCCATTGCCAACATTCTTGATTTATATGGAGACACCATACCCGGAGTTTGGCCAAGTCATATGTAATAATAGAGTATAAGAAAAATAATGTTCCATTTGGGTTACCCAACTAGTGGGGTCAAAGCAATCAAATTTGGTCACATCCATTGGAAGGCATAGGTCATTAAGAAAGTGATGATTTAGAGAGTTATGGGAATGAGAGAATGGTCACCTTCATTATGTGAAGGTGAGGAAGAGGAAAGGTTATATGTAGGGATATGCATTTTATTCTTGATGTCGAAAAATTCAGAGCTGGGTGGTGAGGTCTTGTTTGATTTCCCTCATTGAGGATTGCATGTTTGTGTTGATGGTGACAACATTGACACTTTGAGTTGTTCACTTCTTATTGGGTCCCGATGAGACCAGATTGCAGATGTTGAAGAAATCTTCCAAGTCTTATTTCTGGGTATGGGCCATGAGGGTGGGGGAACTAAAAAGGGGTGGAAAGTGTCAAAAAAATTTCTGAAAAAATGATATGGATGTAGATGTGAGATAAAGGAAAGAGATGAATCAATGGAATAGGTCTCAAATAATGGTCGAAATAATGAATAGGAATCATTTTTTTTATTTTTATTTTTTACACTGTGAGTTATACTCCGGTCACGAAGAATACTGCTGAGAGGAAATTCCCAAATGCTTAACGAGAAAAGTAGTATTTACTTAGCCTTGAACTAGGGATGATTTTAAGGATGGAAATTTATTTTTAAAAAATGTATATAAACCTTGGCGGAATATTACTAATCCTTCATATACTTGACTATAAATCTTTGGTGATATTTTGCAAAAATAATTCAAATTTCTAAGGATTTTATATAGTTTTTATAAAATTTTGGCGATTTTTAAGGTAAAAATAATTTTATCCTATAGAATTTAGGTGAATAAATTTTTAAAATATAGCGAATCTTGTTTTGGAAAAACGGAAAATTAGCCATGAGCAGAATTTAGCCCTAAAATCATCCTTGACGAACATAGTTGCGACAATACATCTTGTCTATTTTTAATTTGTTTATGTTTACATCCCCAAGGGTTAGGTATTCAAGGGTTCTATGAACAAGGGTTTTCTGTGCTATATCTCTACGATATATGTTAGAGGTTCAAAATTATTACGACCAATATCTTAGGGAACTAACTAAGGAGGATAGACTATACCCTTAGCAGTGCCTTAGACTACCCGGTACTAGAGAAATTATCTTCGAGGTGTTATTCTCGATGACACTATAGTGGTCAGGTGTAGATCATTTTATCTAAAGAGGGCATTTTAGGTAATCTAGTTAGATGCGTACCACCCAGTGTTGTCTAATACATTACCACTTGAAGGTACCAACAAAGGGTTACAAAGAGGGTGTATGGATGTAAGCAAAGTACCACTTGTATTTCTAGCGTGTATGAATCCATCAACCCTTGTGAGGTTTTGCTCATAAAAATAGTAAGATATTTGTGGCTTAAGATGTGAGAATACGACTCTACCACGAAAAAATTAGCCCACTTTACGCTTAAAGGAAAGTACTTTCGATACCACTTGTATTATGCAGATATAAAATGTATGTAGAACAGAAATGAAATGCTAGTAATGGTAGAATACTTGAGTAATATATGGAACATTCACCACAATAACTTTCTTCGAAATGATATGAGAAGAATAATATAAATAACACTTTGAATATGAAATCCATGTTCATGGGCCTCTTGGAGAGGGCAATCCAGTTGAGCGGGGCTCTATTACAATAATATTTAAGTTAGGTTTCTCATACCCTCGACTCCTATTTATACTAAAATAAGCATCTAGAGGAAGATCCTTCACAAAGCATAATCTTCTAATAGAGTGTTCTACGTCTCCTATTCTATTTATTGAAAGACTATTAATATTGACCTTTATTACATCCGAATATATTTGTTCTACCTATGTGTGGGTTAGGACCTAACAATGTTTGTGACTTTTCGATCCTCTTTTGTAATGTAGCATTCTTTATTATTTTTCAAATTATTGAAAAGACAAAAAAATAAAATATACCCCAAAAGAGGAAAGGGAAAGAAATATTTTTTCTTTTTATTAGCTGACTACACAATGAGTGACACTTGGACTAAAGCATCCTCTCATTTGTTCATGAAACTACAGGATTTAATATGGCCTTAGTAATCTATTCTCGCACTGTAGAGATGTGTCCTCCTCCATTTGGTTATTCTTACAAACATATGGAGGTTGTTATATACGTATCGTGAAATTATGTCAACATCGTGTTTCCTAAGTCTCATAATTTATTGTGCTTTATTGTCCAAGGGAAGTTTTACCAAGCATGAGTCGGCCCCTCTGCTGATTTGTCTCTTTCCCTCATGCAGCCACCTCAAAGTCCAATCAAGTCTTTGTTGAAATCAATGAAGCCTTAGTCTGATCATCAATATTCTCCAAGTCCATGACCAACGAGCCATGAAGACCCTCACGGAGTAGTTAAATGGGTACACTCATATTACACACTCCTACCAGAGTTTTAAAGATTTTGAAGTTGCCTTCTCGAGCTATGAATACCTCATATCCAGCCATCAAGCCTTATCATCTCTTCTAGAAGATGGATGCTATACATGTATATATTTTTATTTCAAGATGTAGATCCGTTGTGTATTGCTCATAGATACACTTTATATCGAAAGATCTTTTAACGTGGTGTATTCAAGCCTTCCAGTAACCATTTGTGAAGCTGAATGAAAGAAAGAGAGGATGAAGATGAGAATATATATCCACAACCATAATACATAATACATATCTAAACTGATAATAAAGAACAACAAAACATAACAAAAAGAAGTGATATGAGTTAGGCACAAGGTACCTAAGATCTGAGACCTTTGTCTTAGTGGGGAGGCTTCTTTATTTCACATTGAGAGCTCAAAAAGTAAATTCTTGATGGTTCCATTAGGCTATAAAGATGATCTGGTCATGTTCTTCAGATCTCTAGAACCCATCGGAAGAAATGACACACAAAGCAGTGGCCAAGACTCCCGAGATGGCCCGCTAGCGTCTGCTCCTCAACAACTTCCACGCATAAAAATGGCTGGTTTGTCTTCCCAACAATCTGCTCTGACTTTCCTCCATGGACTCAAATAGGCATGGTTTATATAGATCTGGAATTGGTTATCATTCCCCAACTTCCTCCCCAAAATCTCTGGGCTCAAAAAGAGTCAAATCTCCCAAAAATGACCAAAATCCATTAAGTCTGCTAATAAAATCACTGAAAAATCATTTTTCAATGTAAAAAACCCATTTTTTTTAGCAAATATCAGGCTAAGCCCACTAATATGGGTTCTATATCCTATATCTAGGCCCATGTGCATGTGATCTGGGCCTTAAAAAGGGCGCACTAAGTGGGCTAACCTCCTTTTGGAGTGCGCCCCCCTAGTCTCATGGGGTTTCCCCAAGATCCTTGGGATGAGATCATCCTTTGGGTGTGCCCATGAGGATAGGCCCTTCCTTTTCTAGGTTGTAGTCATGTTTAAGAGTTAAACCATGAAATTTTGGGGCTTAGCCCCGACCCCCTTAACCCTTTTCACTTTCACTTTATTTGAAATGAAGTGAGCTTGGTATTACAAGTACTACCAAGGGTGCATTGGTAAAGGAGTTTGGCTAAGTCTTGGGCTGACCCAAAAGGTCATGGGATCAAATCCCATGGGCTCCATAAAAAAATTTGCCACCTTGACCATTTAATGGCCATGGTGCCATGTGGCTGACCCTTATTAGGCCGCGTGGCGCAACCATTTGCTAAACAAATGCCACTTGTCACCTATTGGTTGGATCCTTGTCACTGACCAGTCAACTTCTGCTAGACTGCCACTTCTCACCACTTTTCTCTTCCATGTCATCACTAACGATGTCATGTTGATGTCATCATTTATTTGGACCTGTTGACTTTTCCTTGTTTGGGAAAATGGTCAGAATGCGATAACTGAAGCGCATATAGTGTCTGTTGAGAAAGTAAATATATGGTGGGAATCAACGCGAAATGACCTTAATGACATTGGTTTTAAGTCGGTCGAGCACTCATTTTAGCCTTTTGAGCCCTGTCGGGCTCACGGATCAATTCTAGATCACCTCCCCCCTAAGGACCTTTTGGTCCCCAAGGTTATAACCAATCAGCAAGCTCGGGATAGGCCACCGACTTGTTCTCTGTCTCGAAACTTCACGTCATGTGCTTTTGTCTCATCAAGATCAAGCGTAACACAATCATGATAACTAGCAGCATATTATTAGCCATTTGAACCCCGTTACATCTTATTGAAACCCACTATTATCCTTGTAGAAAACATTACTAATGAAAAAATCAAAAAGATGACTGAAAATGAGTTGATATACTTAAAATATCTGCACATATGAGCTTGTGGCTGGCATATGATTGATTTTCCATTCAGCAATCATTTCTTGTTCTTTAACCGTCGATTACTTCATTGAAACAATTATTGGTGTGTTGCTTGCTTTCACTGCCTTCTTTAACTCCTCCATTGTTTGATGTTTTGTATTAACATGATGAGCATGAACCACATAATCTTGACTTGCTTTTGTTAATTGAAATTGATTCTTTGTCCTGTAGAAGATTGCCTTCTACGATCATATAAATATGGACTACCACAAAGACCATTCCACCATTCTCTTAATGACACTACATCTTTGTATATTACCTAATCCACATAATTAGATGAAATTCAAAATTTGATTTTACCTTTGCTTTGTTATGTGCATTTGATGATCGTTTCTTATACATTTAAGTGTGTTCAAAAGGTATAGATATGAGTATTTCTTAATCAATTATTTTGAGATTAGATTAGATTGAGATTTACTGTCGATTAATGTGTCTATAATAGTGTGTCGCATGATTACCCTTATATAAGGCTCAGTTGCTTCTACAATCAATGCCTTCACCAATTTTACCTATCCTTTTCCAACCAATGAGATCTTTGATTCACCTGAATCCGATCCCAAGTCGATGGGTCTTGTTGTTGTTGCCACTGTTTGCATTCCTTCTTTTCCTTGAACCACTTTGGCCTCTTCTTGGGGATGCAACTACCAACATCTTTCCTCATCATGTCCCTCTCTTTCTTGCAATGCTTGTAAAAGGAGAATTCCCTTCCTTCACCGATCATTTGAATTGACTCCATGTCATTCCTCTTGTCTATCTTTCCTTGAGAGATGATTCCACGATACACTGGCACTCTGCTTCAATGTATGTATCAGCGAGCGGGGAAACCTCATCAGGTTATTAGTTAACATGAACTGAGTGTTTCAAATATGTGGATTTAAACCTCCTATATACTTCATAGAGTTTCTTGTGTATGTAATGGGATATCTAACATCAATTCCATTTTACGAAAGCTATCTATATACTCTTGCACTGTCTATCATTTTCTTAGTTTTAAAGATTTCCATTCAATTAATGTTTTTCTTTATAACCCAAAGGGATATAGAATTGTTTCCTAAGTGTGAAATGAAGCTTCCATGATGGAAATACATTGCCCACTTGTTGCATTCCATTTGCAACTTGCTCCGCCACCAGATGAGAGTTGTACCTGGAAGTCTCAAATATGTAACTTGATTTGTGTGGCATCATCCTTGATCTATTGCACTGCAGTAAACCTCCATCTTCCTGATCCAATTATCCAAGTTTCTTTGCATTACTTCACCATCATATATGGGTATCAGAATTTAACATCAAAGTTTTAATAATGGCATTTCATTTTTTATGTTTATGAACATGTTTCTTGCATTAGATTTAGGACTTGAACTGAAGAAGAGGAGAAGAAGGAGAGGTGATGATGGAGAATTGAAGGAGGAATCTGAGGATGATCCTCTTCCTCTTCACTTTTTCCTTTGAAGATTCACCCCAAAACTGGTCTCTTTCGTTCCAAGTAACCTCGTACAAAACTTTCACCATCTCCTGACATGGCAGGAAAGTTTTCCAGACTCTTTCATACTAAGAAATCCTTCTTCCGATGCCATCTTCTCGCTATGAGAATCTCTCTTTCTCAATACAATTAATGGATTCTCTGTAAGAAGATTGCCTTCAACTTGAAGAAGAAGGAGAAGAAGGAGGTGATGATGGAGGTGAAGGAGGAATCTGAGGATGATCCTCTTCCTCTTCACTTTTTCCCTTTGAAGATTCACCCAAAACTGGTCTCTTTCGTTCCAAGTAACCCTCGTACAAAACTTTCACCATCTCTGACATAGCAAGGAAAGTTTTCCAGAACTCTTTCTCATACTAAGAAATCCCTTCTTCCGATGCCATCTTCTCGCTATGAGAATCTCTCTTTCTCAATACAATTAATGGATTCTCTGCAACAAGATTGCCTTCACTATGTTGTATCTTTTCCCTGATTAACATGCAAAACTCAAATCCAAATGTCAACTAGCTCTGATACCACTTGATCCAGAAAGATCTTTTAATGACTGTGGTTGAGTTATTAATTGCATCTATTAATTAACCACTTATGAATCTGAATGAAAGAGGATGAAGATGAGAGAATATATCACAGCCATAATACATAATACAGATCTGAACTGAAGCAATAAGAACAACAAACCATAACAAGAGAAGTGATAACAAAGTTCGGCACAAAATTGCCTACGTCTCCGGGCCTTTGTCTCAGTGGGGGAGGCTTCTTTATTTCTGTTCAAATCTCAACAGTACATCACAATAGTGCCATTAGGCTACAAGAATGATCTGTTCATGTTCTTCCAGATATCTATAACCTAGCAGAAGAAACGACATGCAAAAGGGATGATCGGAGCTGCCAGAAATGGCTCGCAAGCGTCTGCTCCTCAATAGCTTCCCTGCATAAAAATGGCTTTGGCTTGGCTTCCCTTCATCATAACTCTACTCTAATTGTCCTACATGGCCTCAAACAGGCCTGGTTTTTATAGATCTAAAGTTGGTTATCATTCCCCAACTTCCTCCCAAAATCCGGGCTCAAAAAGAGTTCAAAATCTCCCAAAAATGACCAAGATCCATTAAGTATGCTAATAAAATCACTGAAAAAATCATTTTCCAATGTAAAAAACCCATTTGTTTGGCAAATATCAGGCTAAGACACCTAATATGAGTCCTAGCTCCTGGATTTGGGTGCATGTGCATGTGATATGGGCCTTAAAAAGGGCACACTAAGTGGGCTAAGCTCCTTTTGGAGTGTGCCCCCCTGGTCTCATGAGATTTTCCCAAGATCCTTGGGCTGAGCTTATCCTTTGGGTGTGCCCATGAGGAGAGTGCCCTCCTTTGCTGGGTTGTGATCATGTGTAAGAGTTAAACCATGAGCTGGGGCTTAGCCCCAACCCCCATTTCTGCCCCTTTTCACTTTATTGCACTTTATTTAAAATAAAGTGAGCTTGGTATTACAAGTACCACCAAGGGCTCATGGGTAAGGGAGTTTGGCTAAGTCTTGGGATGACCCAAGAGGTCATGGGATCAATTCCCATAAGCTCCATAACATTTTTTTTCCACCAACCATTAACCAATACCATGGTACCACGTGGCACCCAACCATTTACCAAACAAATGCCACTTGTCAGTTGTTGGTTAGATCCCTGTCACTGACCAGTCACCTTCTGTTGGACTACCACTTGTCACCACTTGTCTCTGCCATGTCAGCATTGCTAATGTAATGTTGATGTCATCATTTGACTGGACCTATTGAATTTTTCCCTATTTGGGAAACTGGTCAGAGTACGATAACTCTCGCATACATCGCCCGTTTGATAAAGTAAATATATGGCTGGAATCAAAAGAACGAGATGGACGCAATGGCGTTGATTTCATCGAATTCTGATCACTTTCATTTTTAAGCCTTTTTGAGCCCTGTCAGGCTCCTAGATCCGATTTTGGATCACTTTATATAGTTATATGACATGGATCTTCAGTGTATTTGATTGGCAGCCATGATTTTATTTCATCCTGAGCATGGGTATGCTCACCTCGGTGAGACAATTGTTTAGAAATTGTTGGAAGAACCACAGTTCTTTTGATAGCTTGTCGACGTTTTGGATCCACAACAGGATCCATCTTCAGGACAAAAAATCCCGAGGAAAAATAAGAGAGGAACCCTTAATAAATAATGACGAGGAGGGTGGAAAACTAAGGTCGGCTAAGTAAAACCCTAGGTTTGAGGAGATTTTCCCAAAATGGGTATTCAACAATTTAGTTAATTAATGAATTAGTGGTTTAAATTTGAAATGGCAACAGAATTGAACCGTTAATATTATTAAATATTACATTTTATGTTAATTTTAGGACTAGAATTTAGAATTTAATGAGGTAGTTATATTAGTGGTTTAATTTGATAAGCATAAGGTGTTAATATTATTAATATTAATTTTATGTTAATTATAGGTTGAATTTTTAGGGTTAATTTAATGAACATGTAGTATTAGTGAATATTCAAGTGAAACCCTAGGTTTGAGATTTTCAAAATAGTCATTTAATAATTGATTTAATTTAATTAGTGAATTAGAGTGGGTTTAATTTGATAACTTGGAGATGGTAGTTAAAATAGTATTAATATTTCGTTTATGTTAATTATAGGTTAAATTTAGGGTTAATTTAACAGAGGTAATCATGTGTGTATAATATTAGTGGTTTAATTTCTTATGAACAATAAATTTTTTATTTTGTTATTTATAGGTTAAATTTAGGGTTAAATTTAATGAGGTAGCATTAATATTGTGTGTTATTAGTGTTGAAGTTGGAATCAAGTAGGTTGGTCTTGAAATGGTTTAATTTTAATTAGCCAATAGATGTTAGTAATTAGTATTATGTTGGTAAAGGTTAAGTTAGGTTAATATGTAAAAAAGGTAATAATAATATTATTAATGAAATGTATGTCAAAGGGAATTTTATAAGGTATGTTGGTATAAATTGGTTTTAAGAAGGTTGGTTTATTGATGGAGTTAAGTTAAGGTTGAGGAAAAGTGAGGGTGTAAGTACTAGAGTTTTGAGGTTAATTATGTTTTCTTTCCCGAATGAGTGGTATCCAACTTTCACTAATCTCTAAACCATTGTCTCTATTTAGGTTATGAGGATTCTTGATGATTTAGATTGCTTCTCTAATTCGTCTTTAAGGAGATGGTCTTCTTTTGCTAATATTTTGGTATATTCAAGGCATATATGATGCTTAGTTGAGAGAGAGTGTTCGGCTAGTGTTGAGCTGTGAGTTCGTTCATTCGTGATGTCAGCGTTGTGCTCTTTAATCACAGTGTGGTGAAAAGCTGACTGTTTTATAATGTAGCATTTTCATCAAGAATAATCTATTTTGTATACTCCTTTGAAATTTTGTTGGTCAAGCTTGTCCTTAATAGATCTCATTTTCTGTTTGATGGTATAAAGTAGTCTGAATGAGGTCTTAATCTCCTTCTTGTTTAGAATTTTTGCGATTTTATCAGTGACTCATTGGATGTAAGGGAGGTAAGTGGGAAGCCAGGTTTTAGTTGTTTCTCTGTTGAGAGTTTTATTTTATTTTCTTTTCTTTTAGGGCTTTCATATTCGCGTTTCTAATCTCTTTTTCTTTGCCAACTGTGTTTTGGTTTTGTGAGAGTGATTTTCTCTTGTTCTAGGTGTTCTTTATCTAGAATTCTAATGGCTCTTGTGGATAAGGTGTTAAAAACTCCTAATTTTTGATTGAAGTGATGATGGGCTGGCGTGAAGGTGGTTTTGATGTGGAGTCTTTTCTTGTAAACTAAATATTCTAATTTACCATCTTCTTTACATTTTAGTATGTCAAGAAGGATGGTGTCAATCTCGTTCCATTATTGAATTTAATGTCTAGGATAGAACTTGTTGATGTGATGGAAGAGCATTATTTATCCTTCTTCCCCATGTGGCCAAAGTACATTAGTATCATCAATGTAACGTTCCATCTTAATGGTTTCAGGGAATATGAATCTATGGCTTTCTTTCAAAGCTTTCCGTAAAGGTTGTAGCGATGGAGGGAAAGAGTGGAGATCCATGACCCATACTATTTTGTTCATAGAATTCACCTTGATAACTAAAGAATGTGGAACAAAGACAAACCTCGGTTAGTTTAGTTGTTTTTGGATCAATTACTTCTTTGACAAATGGATATTTCAGTAAGAGGATCTTATTGAATAGAGACAACGTTAAAGCTTATGAGGGTGTCATTCGGTTTCAAAATCTCATTTTTTTAATGGTGTTAATGAAGTCTTTTGAGTATTTTATGAAGGAGTTGGTGTGACCTACTAGGGGGCCTATAATTTTAGCAACATATTTGGCAAACTCATAGGTGGGTGATCCTATCATATTAACTATAGTTCTGAGAGGAATTCCTTCTTTGTGTATTTTCGGTAGACCATAGATTCTAGGGGTGATCTCATGGTGGAAACAATTTCTTTTCGTCTTCTACAAAATCTAAGTTGGGTGTGATGGCTTTGCTGCGCTAACATTATCTTTTTAAAATAGGGTTCCTTGGAGATCTCAATGTAACTACCACGATAGGTGTTGTTCATTTTAGTGATGTGAATGCGCTTTACTATTCACGTGATGGTAACCACATATCTTCTTTGGGAATAATTAAGTTTGTTTTATTTCGGAGGTTATTAATTGTTGTTCGTTCTTCTTTGCTAATGTTGGTTTTAGGAGGTTTGGAATTACGGAGATATGACCTGATCTTGTCTAATTTGGTCCTTATATTCATCTTCTAGGGTTTAATACTATCTTCAATGCAACAAAAAAGGTTATCAATATTCGGGATGGAGAGGGAGAGATGGAGAAATTCAAACCATTGTAGAGCATCAACTTCAGTGGTTCAGCTCGTGTGAGGAGATGTTTATGACCTTCTTCGTGTCATTGTCGTTGTTAGCATTTTCATTTTGGCTAAGTAGTTGTTTAAACTTCGAATATTGCCTGGAGCGAGCCGTTCTGATCGCATTATCAGCTTTTAGGGCTACCAACGCATCTACTTTTCTCCACACTTCCGGATATAAGACGTGAGCCAGCTTTAAATGGAGTTTCAGCACGGTTTTGAACAGCAGGTCGAGCGAGTACCTATTCTTCCTAATTTCATTCTTCTTTGCTAATGTTTCTTTTAGGAGGTTTGGAATTGCGGAGGATAACGGCACAGTCTTGTCTAATTTGGTCCTTATATTCATCTGCTAGGGTTTTAATACTATATTCAATGCAACAAATAAGGTTATCAATCGGGATGGAGGAGGGAGAGATGGAGAAATTCAAACCTTTATTCAGAATGCTCAACTCGGAGATGTTAAGCTCGTGTGAGGAGATGTTCACGACCTTCTTTTCGTCATTTCTGTTGTTAGCATTTTCCTTTTGGCTGAGTAGTTGTTTAAGCTTCGATTCATGCCTGGAGCGAGCTGTTATGTTCGCGTTTTCAGATTTTAGGGCTGCCAACGCGTCTACTGTTCTCCACACCTCCGGATCTAAGACGTGAGCCAGTTTTAAATGGAGTTTCAATGCGGTTTTGGACAGCAGGTCGAGCGAGTACCTATTCTTCCTAATGTCGCCTCTCACTATGGATTTTTCTAAGGCATGGAATGCCGATCTATTCCATTTGTTTCTTAACTTATGCTGAATGCACGCGAATTTTGGTAGAATGTTGTTATCTCTGCATTGTTTCAGGAAATCTAAGTCTGTTGCTCTTCTCTTTATTTTAACTCGAAGCTTTTCAAGTTCACAAACTTCATCCAGAATCTACCTTCCGTACAGGGATGTAATCTAATCATTTAGGTTTCTGTGGTGAGAGATTTGTTTAGAAATTGTCGGAAGAACCACAGTTCTTTTGATAGCTTGTCGACGTTTCGGATCCAAAACAGGATCCATCTTCAGGACAAAAAAGCCTGAGGAAAAATAAGAGAGGAACGCTTAATAAATAATGATGAGGAGGGTGGAAAACTAAGGTCAGCTAAGTGAAACCCTAGGTTTGAGGAGATTTTTCCAAAATAGGTATTTAAGAGTGATTTAGTTAATTAATGAATTAAGTGGTTTTTTGATAACCCGGTCGTGTTAATATTATTAATATTAAATTTTATGTTAATTATAGGTTAAATTTAGGGTTAATTTAATGAGGTAGTTATATTAGTGGTTTAATTTGATAACCATAAGGTGTTAATATTATTATTATTAATTTTATGTTAATTATAGGTTGAATTTTTAGGGTTAATTTAATGAGGTAGCATTAATATTATTAGTGGTCGGCTAAGTGAAACCCTAGGCTTGAGGAGATTTTTCAAAAATAGGTATTTAATAGTGATTTAGTTAATTAGTGAATTAAGTGGTTTAATTTTATAACCTGATGGTGTTAATATTATTAATATTTAAATTTTATGTTAATTATAGGTTAAATTTAGGGTTAATTTAATGAGGTAGTATTAATATTATTATTCTAATATTAGTGGTTTAATTTGATAACCATATGGTGTTAATATTATTAATATTAATTTTATGTTAATTATAGGTTAAATTTAGGGTTAATTTAATGAGGTAGCATTAATATTATTATTGTTATATTAGTGGTAGAGGATTATAAGTTGGAATCAATTAGGTTGGTCTTGAAATGGTTTAATTTTAATTAGCCAGTAGATGTTAGTAATTAGTATTATGTTGGTAAGGTTAAGTTAGGTTTAATATGTAAAAAGGTAATAATAATATTATTATTAATGTAAGTCAAAGGGATTTTTGATAAGGTATGTTGGTATAAATTGGTGTTAATAAGGTTGGTTTTAATGATGAGGTTAAGTTAAGGGTCGGGAAAAGTGAGGGTGTAAGTACTAGAGTTTTGAGGGTAAGGTTAATAATTTTTTCTTTCGCGAATGAGCGGGATCCAATTTTCACTAATCTCTAAGCCATTGTCTCTATTTAGGTTGTCGGGATTTTTGATGATTTCGATTGCTTCTCTAATACATATTTTAAGGAGATGGTCTTCTTTAGCTAAGATTTTGGTGTCCTCTAGGCGTATATGATGCTTAGTTGTGAGAGAGTGTTCGGCTAGTGTTGAGGTGTGAGTTCGTTCATTCTTGATGTCAGCACTATGCTCTTTAATCCTGGTGTTGAAAGAGCGGCTTGTTTCTCAAATGTAGCATTTTCTACAAGAACAATCTATTCTGTATACTCCTTTGAAATTATGTTGGTCAAGCTTGTCCTTAACAAATCTCATTTTCTGTTTGATGGTATTAAGTGGCCTGAATGAGGTCTTAATCTCCTTCTTGTTTAGGATTTTTGCGATTTTATCAGTGACTCCTTGGATGTAAGGGAGGTAGGCGGTGAGGCTCGGGGTTTGGTTGTTTCTCTATTGAGGTTTGTTATTTTCTTTTTCTTTTTCTTTTTCTAGGGATTTCCTTATTGCATTCTCAATCTCTTTTTCTTTGTAACCTATGTTTTTGAAGACTTCGTGAAGGTGATTTTTMTCTTGTTCTAGGTGTTCTTTATCTGAAATCCTTATGGCTCTAGTGGAAAAGGTGTTAATAATTCCTAATTTTTGGTTGGGGTGATGATGGGAACTGGTGTGAAGGTAGTTTTTGGTGTGGGTCTTTTTTCTGTAAACTGAATGTCCTAATTTACCATCTTCTTTTCTATTTATTAGTATGTCAAGGAAAGGTATGGTGTCATTCTCTTCACGTTCCATTGTGAATTTAATGTCTTTGGATAAATTGTTGATGTGATGGAAGAAATTATTCATCTCTTCTTCCCCATGTGGCCAAAGTACATTAGTATCATCAACGTAATGTTTCCATCTTAATGGTTTCAGGGGATATGAATCTATGGCTTTCTTTTCAAAGCTTTCCATGTAAAGGTTGGAAACGATGGGGGAAAGCAGAGAGCCCATGGCCACGCCACTAGTTTTCTCATAGAATTCACCTTGATAGCTACAGAATGTGGAGCGAAGACAAACCTTAGCTAGTTTCATTGTTACTGGATCAGCTACCTCTTTGACAAGTAGGATGGCCTCATTAAGAGGGATCTTAGTGAATAGAGAGACAATGTCAAAGATTATGAGGGTGTCATTAGGTTTCAAATTATCATTTTTAATAGTGTTAATGAAGTCGTTTGAGTCTTTTATGAAGGAGTCGGTGTGACCTACTAAGGGGCCTAGAATTTTAGCAACATATTTGGCAAGATCATAGGTGGGTGATCCTATCGTATTGACTATTGGTTTGAGAGGGATTCCTTCCTTATGGATTTTCGGTAGGCCATAAATTCTCGGGGTGATCTCATTGGTGGGAAGCAATTTCTTTTTCATCTTCTCATCTAAGTTGGAGTTATTGATGGCTTTCTTTACTTCTTTTATTATCTTTTTAATGGGGTTCCTTGGAATCTTAATGTAACTACCACATGATAGGTGTTCATTCATTTTGGTGATGTAGTCTTCTTTATTCATGATGACCGTGGCGCCACCCTTATCTGCTTTGAGAATAATTAAGTTTGTGTTATTTCGGAGGTTATTAATTGCTATTCGTTCTTCTTTGCTAATGTTGCTTTTAGGAGGTTTGGAATTGCGGAGGATAACGACACAGTCTTGTCTAACTTGTTCCTTATCTTCATCTTCTAGGGTTTTAATACTATCTTCAATGCAACAAATAAGGTTATCAATCGGGATGGAGGAGGGAGAGATGGCGAAATTCAAACCTTTATTCAGAACGCTCAACTCGGAGTGGTTCAGCTCGTGTGAGGAGATGTTCACGACCTTCTTCGCGTCATTTCCATTGTTAGCGTTTTCCTTTTGGCTGAGTATTTGTTTAAGCTTCGATTCTTTCCTGGAACGAGTTGTTCTGTTTGCGTTTTTAGATTTTAGGGCTGCCAACGCGTCTATTGTTATCCACACCTTCGGATCTAAGACGTGAGCCAGTTTTAAATGGAGTTTCAGCGCAGTTTTGGACAGCAGGTCGAGCGAGTACCTATTCTTCCTAATTTCACCTCTCACTATGGATTTTTCTAAGGCGTGGAATGTCGATCTGTTCCATTTGTTTCTTAACTTATGTTGAATGCGCATGAATTTTGGTAGAATGTTGTTATCTCTGCATTATTTCAGGAAATCTAAGTTTGCTTCTCTTCTCTTTATTTTAACTCAAAGCTTTTCAAGTTCACGAACTTTATCCAGAATCTCCCTTCCGTACAGGGACGCAATCTGATCATTTAGGTTTCTGTGGTGAGATATTTGTTTAGAAATTGTCGGAAGAACCACAAGATATCAAAAGCACTATGGTTCTTCCAACAATTTCTAAACAAATCTCTCACCACAAAAACCTAAATGATGAGAAAATTGTTATTTTGCAAATGGCACCTCCCTAATTCTGGTCCCTGGGCTCACTGGTTTGGTACGTTGATAAAGATTGATAATGTATTTCAACCATCAGATGCTCTTCTGACCTCACACATTAGGGGTCATCTATTATAACCCTAATTTTCACTAGACATGCTTACCTGGAATTAGGCCATCTCATATTCCTTTTTTGCCAAGCTAGTACTAAACAACTCTTCTTAAAAACACCCTTTTTGAAGGCATAGGCACCCCAGTCCACTACAACCCACATGTACACTCTAGATGACCCACTATAGACCACATGTACATGCTATCTAACTCACTATAGCTCGTGTGCACCTACAAAAGCATGAAAAATGGAAAGTTGTTGACGGAACACACAGTTTTGGGTAAGTTAACTAAACCTTTCGTCCATGCATGGTCAGCCACTCGACCAAATACCTAGGTCCTTCTAAACTATAAAAGAAGGGGTAGGGGTCCCATTTGAAAGGAGGAAGATCATAGTAAAGAAACTCTACCCGAATTAGCATTCCCCTAGCCTCAACTTTTGCAACTACTGTGTGAGGAGAATCATATACAGAAGCAGTTGGATCACAGTTGAAGAGGAGCCCAAGACCAGATTCGAGGAGCAGTGTCGACCACATATTGTAAAGTTTACTCTTTTGAAGATTAATACAAAAATGAATACTTTTTTCGTCCCACCATATCATGTGTTTAAATTGTGTATTTATTTCATGATATTGTCACATTTAACCCAACAATTGTTGAAATAATGTAACTACAAAGAGTATTCTTATTATTATTGATATTTTATTCATAGGATCAATCCCCATTGTGGATTGATCATGTTGAATATTGTAATAGGACCAAATCCCCTTTTGCGGATTGGTCAAAAGACAATTGTAATAGGCAGAATAAGAAGTCAGCCCCAACAGTTAATTAAGAGACCCAGAAATATAATAAAGGTGGGTTTACCCACCCAGATTGAGAAATCAGCCCTGCTAGTGAAGAGACACTTCACACATGCCATAACTTGTATAAATAAAGGAGGCTAGCACCTCATTTGAACACAACTCACTTGCTCATTTTAAAAGACAAGTTTTGATCTGTTACCGACAAAGGAGAGAGAGAGTGGTGCATATCTTGGAGAGGAATTTCTGTATTAGCATAGAGAACTCTTGGCATTGTATTGGCTATCTATATTAAGGAAGTTTTTCTGGGTTTTCTTCCCCTAGAGGGTTCCCCAGGATAAATGATGTGTCTCTTGTGAATGTGTATTTCTCATTGATCTTGTTCTTATGTTGCTATTATCTATTGAAATGAAAAGAACTATAGTAATGGCATAAAAATTAACATGGTATTAGAGCCAACCTGAAGGAAGCATATTTCAAAAGAGAAAAACGCCACTGTTATCATACCTTCAAATTAGGGTTTTTCAAAAGTGAATATTTTCAGCTTCAAAACCACCTAGAAAGTTGTGCCCTCCCCCAAGGATCATTTTGGCACCTCCAGCGCACCTTTTGAGTGGTTGGATCTCCCGAAAAGTGAAACCCTAGTTTCACAAAAGTACCAGAAGTACCATAAAACCAGTACCAGAAGTACCAAAAGTACCAGAGTACCAGAAGTACCAGAAGCACCAGTCTAGAAATCCGCATATCAGATTTGAAGGGGAAATTTTTTTATTTTCTCAGATCCAAGCACACCAGGCAGCTCACCTCAACCAAGCGCATCTCCTGGTAAGTTCAAATTTTGATTTTGAGCACTTTCATTTTTCGGTCATTTTCCTAGCTCCAGGTAAAGATGTCTGCAAGCAGTAAGCTTGTTGACAAGTTAGAAGGAGTGGAAAATTTATGTGCCTGGAAGTATAGGATTGGCCTCATTCTTGAAGAGAATGACCTAGCAAGATTCATCAAGGAAGAATTACCAGAACCCGAAGATGCCGCAGAAAAGGCAAAGCATCAAAAGGACACAATAAGGGCCAAAATAATCATTGCAGATTCAATCAAAGACCATTTGATCCCTTATGTGTCATATAAGAAGACCCCAAAAGAAATGTTCGATGCCTTGACCAGAATATATGAAGGAAAGAACATAAACTATAAGATGAATCTTAGAACTCAATTGAAGAATACAAGGATGCAGAAAGGAGAAATGATTCAGGAATACTTCTCCAGAATCTCGGAATTCAAAGAACAACTAGAATCTATTAGAGATACCATAGAAAAAGACAAACTCATAATGACAGCACTAAATGGTCTTACAATACCTTGGGATGCCTTCATCCAGACGATATGTGCTAGAAAGGAGAAACTGAAGTTTGACAGCCTATGGGAATAATGCATCCAAGAATAAAGAAGAGTAGTGAATTGTGAAGCACTACTAGCTAGGGATGATGATCAATCCCTATCCACCCACACCAAAAAAGGAAGGAAGAAACCCTACCTCAAAGGGGAGACTCATAGAGAGCCTCAACCATCAAACAAATCCAATAACAAAGAATCTCATCCAAGGATATTTCAAAAGAAAGAACAATGCAAGGAAAGAGATCTCTCATCTATACAATGCTATCATTGTGATAAGATGGGACACAAGGCAAATTATTGTTCAGTCAGACGAGAAGAATACAAGAGGAAACATAAGAGGCAACATGCCCACATAGTCGAAGATGAATATCCACCTACAAAGATGATCAAGGACCATGTCTTGATCTCGACCCTCTTAGGATCGGTAACACCTGGAGAGGACACATGGCTCATTGATAGTGGTTCATAAAAGCACATGACCGGTAAGAGAAATACTCTCTCTTGTATTTCAGAAAATATTTTTTCTCAAAAAGTAACACTTGGAGATGATTACCAATATCCCATCAAGGGAGTGGGAGAATCAAACTACAAGCTAGATTCAGAAAACTCAATAAAGATGAAGGGCATACTCTATGTAATAGGCTTGAAGAACTTACTTTCCATATTAGCTTTAGACAATAAAGGCTATAGAGTTTCCTTTATAGATGGAGAAGTTCTTATGTGGGCTAGAGGAGAAACCATAAATGAAGCAATCTTCATTGGAAATGAAGAAAATGGCTTATATAAGATAAAGGGTCACCCAGAGACTGCCATGACCCATGCCATTGAAAACTCATGCAAACTTTGGCATAGAATATTGGCCCACATCAACTACAAGGCGCTACCATACATATGCAAAGCTGTTACAGGATTACCAGAACTTAAGGGTGATCAGGAAGGCATATGCAATGGATGTGTGCAAGGGAAGAATATCAAGAACCATTTTCCAAAGAGGGACAACAAAGCAAAAGGAGTACTGGAACTCATTCATTTAGAGGTGTGTGGCCCAATGCCATCATCCTCCATTAGCAAGTATGTATACTATGTTTCATTCATTGATGACTATTCTCGCAAGACCTGGATATATTTCTTGAAATCTAAAGATGAAGTATTCAACAAATTCAAGGAATTTAAATCCTTGATAGAGAATATTTTTGAAAGGAAGATTAATATACTCAGGTCAGATAATGGAGGAGAATATACCTCAAAAGAGTTCATGAACTTCTACAAAGATGTTGGGATCAAGAGGGAACTCACTACTCCCTATAATCCTCAACAAAACGGTATAGCTGAAAGGAATAATAGAACAATTATGGAAGCTGTGAAGACTATGATCCATGATCAATATATTCCTATGTGCTTATGGTTAGAAGAAACAATGGAAGTTGTTTACATGCAAAACCAATTATCCCATAGTGCACTTGGGTTCAATACTGCGGAAGAGATGCTCACCGGAAATAAGAAAGAGGTAAGCCATCTCAAAATATTTGGCTGCCCAGTCTTCATACACATTCCGAAAGAGAAGAGAAACAAGCTGGAACCCTACGGAAAGAAGGGAATATTTGTGGGATACTGTGAGGTCTCCAAGGCCTTCAAAATCTATATACCAGGTCACCACCATATTGATATTAGTAAGGATGTGACCTTTGATGAAGAAGCAACACATAAGAAATCAAGAATATGCCATCTTGAAGAAGTATATGAAGAGGATCCAATAATTCCCAGGATTACAGAATCCGTGAGGGAAGTTCCTAGAGCTGCAGAACTAGTGAGGGAAGTTGTAACTTCCCTTGATGAGGAAACTCTTGAAGACCATAATGTAAAAAAAGTTCAAGAACCTCTTCAAATGACCTTCTCCCATAAAACTTTCTTGGGAAAGAGAGCTTATTCAATATGGAGAGAAGTATGGTGTTCTAGAAGGAACCTCGAGACAGGTAAAAAGACCAAAGCCATTCTCTAGTTACACAGCTTTGATGTGTGATCTCTTAGATGAGGAGCCTACCTTCTTTGAAGAAGCCATTCAAAATAAGGAATGGGCAGATGCCATGACAGAGGAATACCAATCCATAATAAAGAACAATGTATGGGAAATAGTTCCCAGACCAAAAGGTAAGGATGTGGTATCATCAAAATGGCTCTTCAAAATAAAACATGCTGATGATGGAAGTATTGAGAAATATAAAGAAAGATTTGTCGCTCGTGGATTTTCCCAAAGGGAAGGCATTGACTATGAAGAAACATTCGCTCCTATGGCCAAATACACTTCGATCAGGACCATCATAGCTCTTGCATCTAAGATGAAGTGGAAACTGCACCAGATGGACGTAAAGACAACTTTCCTAAAGGGTGTCATCGAAGAGGAAGTGTATATAGAGCAACCTCAAGGATTTTAGGTTGAAGATAGGAGCAACCTCAAGGATTTTAGGTTGAAGATAGGAAGTCTCATGTCTGTAGATTGAAGAAATCCTTATACGGATTGAAGCAAGATCTTAGAGCTTGGTATGGCCATATAGACAATTTCTTGACAAGCTTAGGCTTTACCAAGAGTAAAGCAGACTCAAATATCTACTTCAAAATTATGGATAATGAGCCAGTAATATTACTGTTATATGTGGATGACTTATTCTTAAAGGTCATCGTTGAATGTAGAAGGAGACTTGCTTCTGAATTTGAAATGAAATACCTTGGCCTAATGCATTATTTATTAGGTCTTGAGGTATGGCAGAGTCCATAGAGGATCTTCCTTAACCAAGGAAAGTACACGGTCAATATCTTAAAGAGATTCGACATGCTGGAATGCAAACCCATGAATACAACCAGTGAAGTGAAGCTGAAGTTGTTGGTCGATACTTCGTTAGATTTGATTGATGCCACATTGTACAGATAGATTATTGGATCACTGATGTACCTGATGAACACTAGACCAGACATTTGTTTTGTCACGAACACCTTTAGTCAGTTTCTGGTAGAGCCCATACGTGTTCACCTAGTGGTTGCAAAACATGTGATGAGGTACCTTAAAGGTACGATAGATTATGGTCTCAATTATGACAGAGATCATAATTTCACATTGAGTGGATACATTGATTCAGATTGGGCAGGAAACGTTGCTGACAGAAAAAGCACTTCTAGATGTTGTTTCAGTTTGGGATCAGCCATGATTTCATGAAAGAGTAGGAAGAAATCCAGTATTTCTCTCAGCACAGTGGAAGCAGAGTAGATTGCCGCATGTTCTGCTAGTTGCGAAGCTATATGGCTTCAAAAGTTGTTGACTGGTCTATTTGACCTAGAGATGGTAGCAACCACGATCCTATGTGACAACCAGACTTTCATAGAGATGAAAAATAATCCTTTATTCCATGACAGGGTGAAGCACATAGAGATTCGCTATCATTACATCCGTGACATGGTGCAAAGAGGAGCCTTGAAGCTCTTGTATGTTAGCACGGATGAACATGTTGCTAATGTGTTGACCAAACCTCTATATCATGTAAAGTTTGAACACTTTCGAGATAAGCTTGGTATATTTCGAAAGGACCCTCCCTCAAAGGGGGAGTATATATGAATCCTTGGACCCTCCTCAAAGGGGGAGTATATATGAATCCTTGCTTCAGACCTCACTGTTAGATGTAAAGTTAAAGATGATTCCTTGGTTTCCACTGCTGTTAGACATAAAGCAAGATGATGTGTGTGTTTTCCTTGCTTCTAACCCTCGTTGTTAGATCTAAAGCAAGATGATTCCGTTTCCGCTGTTAGATGTAAAGAAGATGATGTGCGTTCCTTCTGACCTCACTGCTTGACATAAATCAAGATGAGATTCCTTACTAATCATAGGATGTAAAGCAAGATCATTCCTTTCTTTTGAACTTGTTGTTAGATGTAAAGAATGATGAGTCATTCTTCTGACCTCTCTGTTAGACATAAAGCAAGATGATGTGTGTGTTCCTTGCTTCTTAATTGTTGTTATATGTAAAGCAACATGATTCCTTGCTTCTAATCTTTGTTGTTAACGAAAGAGATTCCTTGTCACCTAGTTTTAGACGAAGAAAGATGATGTGTTCCTGTTTCCTCAATCTACTTGTTAGACGAAGAAAGATGATGTGTCTCTGCTTCCGAATCTGTTATACGTAATGAAAGATGATGTATACCTTGCTTCCGACCTAGTTGTTAGACTTAAATCAAGCCGTGACATAGGATCAAGTCCAGTAACGGATGGGTCACTTAGTGTTATGATGCCGAGGTATCATTTTTATACGTGACATATTGATTTAGATGATGAATATTAATTTTCAGAATGACGATGCTGCCAATGAAGAAACTTTTGATGATTTATAGATATGCCACCAAGATGATATTGATGATGTTGTCCCTCCCACTTGATGTTGTTGATGATGCTGTCCCTCTCTCGCCTGACACATGATGTTGCTGAAAAATACCCTTCTTGTTTAGGAGGAGTGTTGAAATAATGTAACTGCAAAGAGTATTCTTATTATTATTGATATTTTATTCATAGGATCAATCCCCATTGTGGATTGATCATGTCGAATATTGTAATACGACAAAATCCCCTTTTGCGGATTGGTCAAAAGGCAATTGTAATAGGCATAATAAGAAGTCGGCCCCAACAGTTAATTAAGAGACCCAGAAATATAATAAAGATGGGTTTACCCACCCAGATTGAGAAGTTGGCCCTGCCAGTGAAGAGACACTTCACACGTGCCAAAACTTGTATAAATAAAGGAGGCTAGCACCTCATTTGAACACAACTCACTTGCTCAGTTTGAGAAACAAGTTCTAATCTCTTACCGACAAAGGAGAGAGATAGTGGCGCATATCTTGGAAAGGACTTTCTGTTTTAGCATAGAGATCTCTTGGCATTGTATTGGCTATCTATATTAAGGAAGTTTTGCTGGGTTTTCTTCTCCTAGAGGGTTTCCCAAGATAAATGTTGTGTCTCTTGTGAATGTGTATTTCTCAGTGATCTTGTTCTTATGTTGCTATTATCTATTGAAATGCAAAGAACTATAATAATGGCATAAACATTAACAACAATTAGTATATGAAATGCATGTTTGTATCTCTCTGTTTGTCTATGTGTGAATGCAGGTCAGCTTTGGGAGAAGGCTTGTAGTCAAGGAGCGAGTGAAAGCGAAGGGACCGACATAAAACAAAGGATTTAAGGTATATTTACCTAATCTTGTTTGCACCTTTGTATTGCATGAATGTGGGGTTTTGTGTTGGGAGAATAGGAAAAAAGTAGATGCCTTAAAATGGTCATTTTCTGCATGCATGATTAAACCCTTAGTGCTAGTCCATAGGAGGGATTTCCCACCCACAACAGATGAGTATTATAGCAAGGCGCAACCAAAATTTAGAGGATGTGCACACAAGAATCTAGTTTCTCAATGAAGAATTTGTGATCAACATGGACCCTCTCGATCAACAAGAGAAGTTTGATCAAATTCAACAAGAATATAATGAGATGAACGCTCTGTTTGAGGCATAATCTATAGCCAAGAAGGAGTTGCGCAGATTTTGACCTATCGTTCAGACAATATATATGAAAATGAATCAGGGGGATGCTACAACAAAATTTGAATGTAACTCTCTGGTTGCATCCAATCCTAAAGGATGTATCAAATATGTGACCCAACAATTTGTAGTCGAAGCCTCACTCCTTTCCAGGAAATGGTAGAATAAAATTGGAAGTTTCCAGGAAGTTAGTGATCCAGATTTTATGAGAAGAACGAAATGACTACAAATTATTAACATGAGATTAACAAAAAATAACAGAGGTACAGTAAAACTAGTTTTCTATTCAATAAGGAAATAAGATAAAACTGTAAAATGCAGTGGAAACAATCTTGTTAGAATGGTGGCAGCTTATCTTTGAGAAGAGATGTGACGGTTGCGCTCATTCGCAAGAAGATGACTACAATGAGGATCTAAAATACATTTTTAAAATAAATAGGAATTGCCAAAACCATAGACATCCAAAAAACCTAGAGATCCCCTAGGAGATGAAGCACCAAAAGTCATGTGGGCCCCGTCTGGGTAAAAGTTAGTACATCAACTTCCCGAGGTCATAAATTTTGCATACGATCTCCGTTTTAGGCGTATGATAGCCCGTTGGAAAGGTATCGTTGAGGAGATTCATTTTTGGGGATCAATCATTCCTTCATATATAATTTATAATATATATCCCTAAAATCATTCATTTAGGCCCTCAAAATGGCCCCAGAAGTTAGAACTGCTAAAAATAGTAAATTGTCAAAATTGTCAGAAAATTGTTTTGAGCTAGTTGGAAAAGGTGGGTAGCCACCGATATCCACCCGGATCAGTCAAGAAGAGGGCATTAGAGCTGGTCCTATATTTGGGCCCTTCATTTGAAGAGGCAAAGAAAGAGAAAGTGCAAGAAGAATATGAAACTAAAGTAGAGGAGGACAAGGGAAAGAAAAAATTATTCCTAGAAGCCATGGAAGAGACAAGTACTTGACTTGAGGGTGATTCAAGGCTTATGGTCGAAGCATGTTGGGCCCTTCATTTTTGGATTTGAATCTACGCAAGGAGGACTACAGTCCGAGTTTTGGTTATTTCACAAGCTACATAAGAATATGGACAATGGATCAAGTAAAAGAAACAAAAATTGGTTACAGGAAGGGACAACGTAACACCAGAAAGGCAAAAGAAGTTACAACAGAACAAGAAATCATGCGAGCCCAAAGCCATAAGATCCCACTTAGCCTATATATGAGATGAATATTATTGTAAAAGGGTTTTTTGTTGGCTGATATAGTTATCTATTGTTGATAGGTTGGGTTGGCCGATATGTTGTTGTTGTTGTTGTTGATTAGTGTTAGTTGGGGTTTTGGTTGACGAAAGGTTCTGCAAATGTAATATGTATACAATTTTGAGAAAAGGGGTTGATAGAGCTCTGTGACATGAGTCTCAAGCCCAAATTTTGTAACATAGTACTAATTTTTATCTCTGAGATTGTATCCGAGAGGTTCTGATGCTAATATATAAAGAAGGACCCAAAATTTTGAAATATGATGTGTCATTTTGTGTTTATGTCTATGAGTTATCTCTTTACAATAATTCTTTATTCTTGAGAAGATCAATATGTTATCTTTGTTTACAAATTATTTTGACAATTGAAGTATCTTTAGTTCCAATATGCATGAGTTCATATATCTTCTGTAGTTAGTCTATCTTGCGCAAGATCATGGTGAATATTGAAGGTTCTGGGAACCCACCTAAGTATTCTCCTTTCCCTTCCCTATCCTTATGTATTGGTTACTCTTCAGGTGAGACTTATTCTCTTTGGAGGAGATGAAAATTCTAGCGCTCTAGACTACAAGGTACCTTTTGTTGGTAACTTGAGAAGGACCCTAGTCTGATCAATTCCACACCAAATTTTTTTTGATGCCCATGATCTAAGGATGCCACCAACTGGTGAACCCAATCCCATATTGATCTTGATGTTGTCCCCTTGGTAGCCTCACTATGTAGTTGGCACAAAATATAATCCTTGGATCCAAGGGTGTTGGATCACCCATCACCATCCATGGCCTCAACAAAGGCACCCATTCTAGAAAAAATAGTCACTAGGAGGGAGACATATTAGAACTTTTTATGTCTTCCCTGCTTGTAGAAAGTTATATGAGATTTCATTTTGGTGAGGACTACCTTGAATCAGTTAAAAATGGTGGGATCTAAGCACATCAAATCCACTTGCATGTTGGTCTTGAATACAATATGCATATGTGTGGACCTTGAGGCATGGGTGATACAAAAGAGGATAGTTTTGAGTGGTAGATCTGTAATGTCTCAGATTGGAATCTTACCAATAGTCTTACATGACCCATACCAAAAAAAATCCTCATTAAAATACATGACCGACTACTCATCTGGCCCTAATGAATAATTGACTTACCATGGTAATCCTCTATAGGTCCATTGCAAAAATACACATCATGCATGTCCACCGATGGAACCTTTCCCTGAATGGTGAAACATTCTTGGTCAAGCTCCTAATACCAGACCAGTTGGTCTAGTAAGTATTCATGAGATCTCAATAGTGGACAATGGAAACAATTAAGGATCCCACACTCCTGGAGAGATGCCAAGGTCATAACATCCCCTTGTGTAGCATAATGTTCATACTTATGGGCTCTTTCCTTCCATTCATTCCTGATGGTTTCTTTCCTGCATATAGGAAACAAAAAATCAGAAACCAATTAGAACCAAAAACCAAAACATCTCTTCCTACTACACAAAACCCTAGAAAATTTCACCTGGTCATTTCCATCCAAGGAGGTTTCCTTAGACATCGCTCGATGACCCATACTAGTTGTGCGATATCTTGTGTGACCAGTTAGGGTTGTCCCACAATGACACCATTGAAATCAGGCTCGCTTGAGCATGCATCAATCTCGTAGGATGAATGTTACCTTTAAAAAATCATGTAAAAAATAGACAAGGAAGTGCAAAAGAAGGGTCTAAGTTCTTACCTCGATCTGGTAGCATCCTGAATGCTTCAGGAAAAAATCCAAAATGAGATCCACACCTAATATTGGAATAGGGATTTGTCCTCAAGGGTCTCCACACTCCTCTCTTTCTAGGTGAAGAATGATTTTTTACCGAGGTGAGTTTCCTTTTATAACTTTTTTGGGCAATAAAAAACTGTTTTTTCACCATGAGACCAAGAAAGTGGTTTTTTGTTTTTATTTCAGATCATTATTTCTTTAATTCCATTTTCACTTTAATTAACCTTGGAATCTATTTTATGCACCTTGATAGGATGGCGAGGACATTTTATGAAGAATACAACATCCATTACACTTGAGGTATACATTCTTACACTGGAATACATGGATAGGCTTTTACCTGCATTTATCGCTTTGCATTATTAACCATCCATACTTCCAGGATTATTCCTTAGGTTTGAACCCATCCTTTTGTGACACTAGCCACTCCTTTTTCATATCATACCTAGTTTGGTAGTTCCTACCCTTAATGGGTTCCCTAGTTATCACCCGGTTTTCCATTTGGTTCCCATCCTGCATTTTTTCATAGGCTTGGGATCCCTCCTTTAGCCCCTTCATGACTCGAAGTTGAGCCTCATACTTCTCTCTTTGTCTATATTCTGGCCATATCTCGAGGGGGTTCATAATTTTTTTTTTGTTGATGTCTAATGGTCTCCTATGACTTTTATACTCGCTTCATGCCTCCCTCCACTGCACTGTGTTTTTCCCATATCCCACTTAATGCTATGAAATAGCCTTGATTATTCACCTCTTGCATTATTTGGCCTCTAGTTTACATCCACCTACCTAGGAAGAGAACACATGTGAAGAATGGATCTCACTTGTCTGTACCATTTGCATTATTTTTTCTAGGTTGATTCCATGCACTTGGAACACATGAGCATACTATTAAGCCACTCATTCTCTCCCAAAAAGTACACTTTTATCTCTTTTTTGGACTCATTAAAGGACATGGAAAAGACACATGATATGCGTATCCTTTTAACTTCTTTTTTTGGGATCGTTAATAACTAAATGAAAAGGAAAAATAGAACATAATTTATTCATTATTCAATTATCATTAAACTATGAAGGATATTGAGCATAATTGTGTTCCTCTTTCATGCTTGTTAAACCATGAATGAGGCAAAAAATACAAAAAAATAAAAAAAAAGAGTGGGGTTTTTCACCATTGGTGTATTCTCAAAATAATAGCACAGTCGATTTTCCATTGAACATGGAACTTGTTTTAGTCCTTATCATACAACTAGGTTTTATATTTCCTATGAGTCATCCCAATGATTTGAGTCTGAGATACTCCTCTGATTGGTTATGCTTCCAGTCATCATGGGGAGTGATTTAATGCCTCTTGCGTTGTTGCACTATATTTTTTTATCTCTTGTGTCTTGATTCCAAGTCACCATTGTGTCATGCTATATGTTCAAGGGAAGTTTAATTTTGAGTCATCCATTTGCTATTTTTTTTCCTTTTTGAGTTGGCCATCCCTGTGTTAGTTGTACTTAGTGATACTCTCTCTTCACATCATGTATCGGTGTATGTTTCATGTCAATTGACGAGGGATACATCAAGGCCCTCCATCAACAAATATCTTCCTATATACTTCAACACATTATATAGGATAGGGATATAGAAAATATATATTACCTTGGAGCTTGCATTCCTTAGTGGAAGGGCTCCTCGTGATCAACTATGAGTTTACATCATTGACTCCTAATCGATTGATTCTATGAGTGTTTGACACCAAATCAATATCTATTCACAATTCTAAATTGTACTAGGTACCTTGGGGTCCACATTCATAATTGATGGGTCCTCTCATGTTTGTTAATGATATACATAAATGACCGGTAATTAAAGGATTTCTACCATGCTCAACATTATCTCATTTATCTGCATGTCATAGATTTTTACCATTTGGGTTTGGGATGAAGACCTTGGGTCTGGGTGACATCATTCCTTTACTGCACCCCTTCCCAAGTTGATATAGAATATATCACTTGTATATGAGTACTTTGAAGATTTCGGGGGAACTCCCCTCAATGTTCATTGTCTTCTTGGTATCTATATGTTATGTCATAGTTGCACATTGTATTTGTTGGTGGCTATGATTGAGATCATGACGTAGATCCACATTGTATTGTCTCGTGGCTACGATATTATTGATGACATGTATCTACTATGTATTATTTCATGCCCATGGTCTATCATTTCATTTCATGGATCTAGAGTGTATTGTTTGGTGGCCATTCTCTTCAAAGTATGAGTATGTCTACTTAGGGGATGGTATATTTATACTCTCATACTTGGTGTTTGATTGTAGGACTTATTTGAATTTTGAACCTCATTTTCTATCTCCTCACGCTACCTCACATGGAATATATTTTATTGTAATTCATTTTTTCCATCCATTCCTTTCTTGACCTCACACATTAGGGGGAATCCAATATAGCCTTAATTTCCACCCTACAGGTCAGAAGGGAATCCATGAGAAGATGTAAATCCAAAATGCATAGTTTTCCTAAGGTTTGAGTCCTTTTTGGAGATCATCACTGGACACATAGGGGACAACAAGTGATGACCCTTGCATAAAATAGGTGTTCAACAACCATTGACCCTGAAACTTCTATATTCAGGGAGTTACAAGGAGATATGAGAGGGTTGAGTTGTATCTTTGTGTCAAGGACCTAGAAACTCACAAAATTTGAGTCTCTAGTGGTCTCTAGAATATATAGAATCTCTCCCAAGCCTCCTCCAAAGATATATATAACAAAGGAAAGTATTCGGAATGAGAGAATAACTCATAAGTATTGTTATTTTGTTTATTTGTAGACGTTATTGTCCTATCAATCACAACTAGAAGTTAGTGAGCCTAGCCTAACCAAGAAGCTAAAGGAGAAGCAAGGATAAAGGAGTCAAGGGAGAATGGAATCAGCATCCAATGTATTAATATTTGATGCATTTCTATTATATTCATTAATATATCAATGGCTTTCCCCAAATGTTTGTTTTAATCATGTAATATGTTTGGGATTTTCCTAACATTAGAAGGATAGTAGATAGGTAGTTGTTTTTACCCTTGTATGTAGGAAGAAATATTGTATGAGATATAGTTGGATCTCATGAGATGAAATATACAGGACATGATAGGACAATCATCAATCACAAGGTATGATCCATCTCCTTCTTGGTTAAAAGGAAAGAATTTACTTGCATCTAGAAAACCATAGGAATATACCTCCATTCTATCTAGGATCATTAGGATGATATTAGGGAGATTTTTTTGTGTATTCAATAATATACCTATGATATTTTATCTCATAATATATATTATTATATTACACTACAAATGGTTCAAATATGAAACACTATGTTTAACTTGACTGATTTATTTTCATTGATAGTGTTTCTTGCATATATTTTATCTTCAATTTTTATTATTTTATTGCTTTTTCTTCTTTGTTTTGATTTTGATAGTTTGGTCAAAATATGGATCAATCAACTTACATGTATGTTCATTGTATTTAAAAATTTACATTAATTTATTTTGGAAAAAATGGAGTATAAACAATAAAGATTAATGAATTGTCTTTTGGTCTACAACACTACTTGTGTAGTATTTTCCAAACCAATCATATTATCATGTTGAGACTTGGTGATGAAAAATATTTCCCATATTCTTGTTTCCTATTATAACCTTGATGAGTGTTTTTGAAGAAAATATTATAAATTTTGGTGAAAATATTTTTGAATTACTAGAGAAGAACCAATCAACAAGTGCAATTTCAAATTTCAAAAGAGAAACTAGAAATTATAAGTTGTAGTCTATTGGAAGTAGAATACCCTATGGAGTTTCCATATGTTGACTCAAAAATTCATCACCTACTATTTTAACCTAAAAAAATCACAAAACCTATGTATGCATTTATGAAATAATAATAGGTGGGGTCCCCTATAATAAAACATGTAAGCAGTTGTTTTCAAGTATAACATTTCCCTCAACGTGGGTGTATACAGTCATGTCAATTGTGATTTAATTTTAGTCATGATGATTTAAAATAATGGCATAGTGATTCATGTTGTTGTGGTGTTATCAATACACCTTTTTGGATGGTGCAAAAATATTATTGCACTTGATTTATGATAACTCCATTTAATGTTTAAGAATCTGGATGACATGGTACTTGTGAAATTTTTAAATAATGTGACCTACCCTATTCATATGATTATATTCACCGTATAAATCAAATTCATTTATTATGATATGACCTTAAAAGTATTTTAAGCTCATGAATTCAAGATATATGAAATTTTATAGTTTGATATACCTACATATGAATATCCCTTCAAAGCAATGGAGTCAATATATAACAAGGTACAAATATGGTTTTGTAAAACATACACATATGATATGTTTTTGACTCATACAAAAAATCTTTGTTATGTTATCATATGATGAAAAACATGTTGGAAAATTGGTTGCCATTGATGTCAACCCTAGAAGAATCCCTGAAGCAGGTCCATAATACCCTATAAGGGATGGATTTATTTGAAGGAATCTCAAAAGTGGTCCCCTTACGATTTATTTATAATAATGAATGTCACAGGAATATGCTTTGAAGAAGCCTATAAGAATCCATAGGTGTTAAGAAAACAAGTTACAATGTATGGTAAAGAAGCCCTGAAAATATGGTTAGGAAGCCCCAAAGGGTTGGGCATGAAGCTCAAAGTTGATTGAAGAAAAGGAGTATGAAGGACATAAAAAATGCATGAAAATCCTCCATGTATTGATATTCGTCGTCAATTTGTTTCGAATAGTAAGTGGTATGAGACATTGTTCCTCACGATTGAGGAGATATTCCCCCTTAAATATGATCATGTAAATTTTTCCCCTAAATGGTTAGTAAGTTATAAGTTGGCCCCAAAATCAAGTAAAGGAGAAAAATGGTTAGAAACAAGAAGTTATAGGTCATCCCTAAAGACAAGTAAATAAGGTAATTGGAAGGATATAAATACACATCAATAGCCTATCATTTTGCATCAAGAAAAATTGTGATCTCTTAGCGCAAGTGAAGGAGCGAAGTCGTGCAAAGTAGGAAGTTCTCGAAGTTCCATATGTGAGAAGGGTTTTCACGAAACCCTATCTAAAGTGACACCCATGGGAAAGTTATAGGGTTCTCAGCGAGGCCCCCATTGGTTGTCCAATACTCGTCATGTGAGGTCCTCTTGTTGCTCAGTCTAGTCCCATGAGGTTGATGAAGGGTTTGAGAAAGATGTTTTTTTCTTGATGTTGAAGTTGAAGAAGGATTGAGGGTTTGATATCTCATGCATTAGGGTCTCTACATGATGAAAGGTATGTTTTTCTATATTTCTTGAGGCTTTTATATTCGAGGTTTGGAATATTATTCGAGGCATATCTTGGAGGTTTTGGAAAATGATTTAAGGTATATCTTGGAGGGTTTGGTATATTCTTTGAGGCATATATTATAGTTTGGGCACAAGCTTGAGGTATATCTTGGATTTTTTTGGCACATGGTTTGATTCATATCTTGGTGTTTTTTGGTATATGATTTAGGGGATATTATTGGATATACTGGCATAACTCTTATTTGGTTATTGTGGTTGAACCATATTTGATGACGATGATATATCAATATCAGTGACAATAATAGTGATAGGTTGATTCTCTTATTTATATTAGAGGTTGGAAGGAAGGGGTAAGGAAATGGGGTTGGATTCTCCTTCCAATTGAAGTTCGAAAATTTAGGAAGGTGTATCTCCCTTTAGGTTGGAGCCTATAAACCAAGGGGTTGGTGCCTCCTTCCAGTTGAAGCTGGAAAATTTTAGAAGTTGGTGGTTCCAGTGGATGTAATCTTCTGATAAATTAAAAATCATTCTGTGGTTTTCTACCATTTGGGTGTCCATGTAAACATATTTTGTACTTTGTATATGTGAATGTATGTTTATGATATCTTTAATGTAACAATATATTGAATGCAATCATAATTGATAAATTGTTGATAAATTAATGTTTACATGTTAAAAAGTGCCTAATATTGATTCAACCCCTCTCAGTATTAGTAAATGTTCCATCAATTGGTATCATAGAAGGTCCTTCAAAATAATCCTAACTAATGGAAGATATATCATGGAGTTCACTAAGAATGGAACTCTAATGTTTATGGTTAGAACTATGCCTTATGGACTAGAAGGATGAAAACATTTTTGCAAGCATGTGGATTTGATGTCTGGAAAGCAGTAGTATATGAATAAAAGGAACCTACCACCCCCCCAATAGATAAATATGGAAACAAAATTTGTGAAAACAATTTGAATTCTATGAATGTTATTTTGAGTGGCTTGTCTAGTTCATTATATGTTAAGGTTATGCATTGTGAATTTGCAAAGGATATTTTGGACAAACTTCAAAATGTTTACGAAGGATATGCCAAATTCAAAGGGGCCAATCTTCAAGCTTGTAGAGGTAAACAACGAAAAATGAAGGAAGATGGAGATATTTTTAAGGTACTATATCTATTATAATAGCAGAAAACATAATTATTACAGAGAATAACAATAGAACAACACAATAGATGAAACCACAAATCTAGAATAACACCTTTATTGATAGGAAACAATGTTCACTTGCCTCTTCAAGGGGACAACCTCCAATAGAGAAATTATCTATTACAATAATTCTCAAGAAAAATACTTCTCATGCCTCCTACTCTTATTTATACTAATTCTATCTTATAAAGAACCTTCCAACGAAAGATATTTCTAGAAGAGGAAGCTTCTATTAGGTATTCTTACATTGACTTGTTCACATTTATTAAATATGACTTATAAACTAATGTCAGCCTTTATTACATGGAGAATATATTATTCTACCTGTTAGCACTCCATAAATTTTCAAGTTGAGGGAGAAATTGATAGAGGTAACCACAAAACCACTTGGAGTCAAGGATCTATCCCTCCAAGACTCAGAGATAAATCTCTCTATCAGATTTAGATTTGTTTGAGTATGGATCTTAGGCTAGTTATGATGGATTGGTATTTGTTTTTTTAAATGGTTTGGTTGGAGAAGGAGAAAAAGGCCATTGGGAAATGGGGTCAAAGATATCTAATCCAATCAAAGCAGGGTCTACATGGGAGCTTACAGGGAAAGGTAGGCACTTTGATGGATCCTTTAAGGTTTGGTAAATGGTTAAGAAGAAAAAAAGATGGAATGATATCATAACAGGGCAATTAAGAATCCTGGGAATGACCTTCAGGCAAAAAACATTGATATTTCTTTAAACTGGGAACATGGTGTTTTTAAACAAATCCTGACCTTAACTCTCTTTAAAACAATAGAGAAAAGAAACACATTTGAAAAATAGAGAAAACACAATTATAGTGAGAAAAAATTCACCAACATAATGACACATGAATCCTATAACTGTAATAATGTTTTGATAGACTATGGTTGTGTGTGCTGATTACAACAATGAACACCTATTTTCGATCAAGTCCAACCCTCTCATACTTCAAAAACAAAAGTATTTATACATTTATTAGCATTGGATCCTGTCATAAATGAGTAGGCTTGGATCCAACTAAATCTAAATTAATTAGATCAATGATTATAAATAAACAAAAATTATGTGGATCTGCTTGATTTTTCAGAGTCTGATTAAATGGAGGTAGTTGATGATTCGTTTTCAATGCATGCTGTGTTGTTGGCCTCTTGATGTTGACTATGGACACCTATGAAAACATTAGGCGATTTAATATGAGAATGGTTAATGGTGGGTTGATCCTCAGTTGTCGGGTGTCACTGATGAAAAAACTACAGGCGGACGCGAATGAAGGTAGTGGTGACTTGGTGATTTGATTGGCACAAGATTTGAATGAGGCAGTGGGAGATCAATGGTTATGTGGGATAATGTGATTGGTTGCGGTTGGGAATGAGTGAGCATAGGTATTCGGGAGGTGAAGTGATGTGTAAGGGAGAGATAGGCATGAAATTTATGTGGCAAGGGGAGCTACACGATAGGTCAGGGAGTGAATGAGAGTATTGGTGGGAGTGACATGGAGCTTTAGTGGAACAGGTTTCAGGAGGCAAGAGGACAAATGTTGCATCAGAGGAGGGTGATGCAATAGGTGATAAACGATGAGTGGAGGACAAGTGTGAGTAGGAGCAAGTGGCGGTATTGGGTGAGTGGTTAGCAGTTAGCTCGGGGGGGGGTATACAGTAAGTGGTATAGAGTGAGGGGGGTCCGAGTTAATAAGAATGTGCCATGTTATGATGGGGACCTCTCGATAATACCACCAACTCGGACCCCCCCCACCACCTTTAAAGGTATAATGGTCGGGGGGGGTCCGACATCTTATGTCAGCCTTAGATCTTGGCGCGTGAAGATGGTCTGCTGAGATTTACGCGCACTTTAGCACAAAGCACCAAAATGTCAAATCACCCATAGACTTAGGATATAAATTTTAATGTGGGTTTTTGGCTCCCCTTCCCTTAATTGTTTCACCAAGGGGTCAAAAAATAACCAATTTAACTCATTCAAGGGTCATTTTGATTGTGAAAACCCTAGCCATTTCCTTTTCCTTTCATAAATCATAAGCAGAATGCCATGTGATTTACACCATAATTTTTTTTAATGTGAAATCCAAATCACTATCTGATTCCTATGAAATACAGGGTTATAACAGTGGCTCCAATTGGGGATGGCAGCTCCTGAGGAGGTGTCAAGAATATCATATCTCTGAACATGAAGACTAGTGCTCTATTCGTTGGGCCATGGAGTCACTACAACTACAATCTTCGAACTGGCTCAAATTTGACTAGACAATGAACTAGATACTATCAACTGCAAACTCTGTTGGAAACCATACAATACTGAAAAATATGCTCAAATGAATGAGCTTATTCAAAATTGCAACCTACCCTACACTACTGATAATTTGGTTGTTCTAAATGATACAATAATGCAAGTGCAACTAGTCAAGAAACTACTCTAATAACTCTGCTCTTTCAATGTTTTCAATCAATATCAGAAATAGAACTTGCATAGGCATCATGAACTACTTTCCATCCTAATATTCATCACAAGGAGCTTGATAAACCTGACAGACAATAGAAATACTAGGAATGCATTGTGCCTCTGTGATAAACAATTTCTCCATATAAATAGTCACTGGATCAATATAGACTTGACCCATCACTAGATATTCTAAATCAATTGATTCAACCTCATGACCAGGTGCCACACATGTGTTCTATATGTCTTCAAGTGACTCAGAACATGCTTGTATTTGATATAATGAGTTTTGTACTAATACTTCTACCTAACAATACATTGGAGCTAATTGTCTAATCATATCTGTATCATAACAGTTTTTGAAAACATTAGGGGTAAATGATACTTGACTTTGAAAACACAAACAATCCAGCATATCAGCTCTTGGGGAATAAAATGCTTTAGATGATTGTGGCTTTGGTTCTATTAACACTTCATGGCTTACACTATGATCCTCAACCAGAGTATGACCAAGATGACTTATCACAATATGAAATGAACTATAGTATAAGGGAAGGGAATCAAAATGGATCAACTCATCACCTGTTTCGAGCTCTAGGATTTCATCTGAGGCTTGAAATTCAAAATTATTCAAGGACTGCACCTCTGGATCTGAAGCAAGTTATATACCATCCCTGTTTTCCTTAACTGGTGCATTAGAACATCCATCCTCCTTTCTATTGACAATATTATTGCAATGTTTTGTCAAGAGTGAGGCAAAACATAGGGACAAGTGGTTTTCACTTTCTTGAAATTTTTCTTCATTTTCCTCCTTGCAATCTTGATTAGTATGAAGAGTTTGATTCTCATCTTGGCATTGTGGTAATTGGACTTGTTTTTCCCATGAAGATAGTGTTGGTTTCACTGAGTAGTCATCATCAAACTCAAACACATAATCATCACCTTGATGATCATATCCTAGAAAATCATCTACATATGCAAGGTCATCAAACATGCACATCATATCAGCTTATGGATCTTCAACAAGCTAAGTTGGAACTTCATCTTTGACTACATTGTGAATTGAATAAATGAAAAAATCATTATCCAAAACATGATACCAAGGATGAGCTTCAAAGTGTTTGGGGACATGGATCCTTATATGTTCTAGAACTATTGGAACATGTGGTCTTTGGACAACAAGTTTATCTTTCCCACTAATCATCTGCATCATATCTTTTACAGTGTTTTCCAGCATATCTAGTTTCACTTTTGAAGATGTCATCCGCTCCTTTTATGTTCTACCTTTATCTTTTTCCCTTAGCTTGGACCTTTTGTTCAGCAAGTTAGCTTCCAAATCAACTGTGATCGTTTGCATTTCTTCAAGGGTTGCAGTGTTTCGTTCTCTTAACTGGAATTCCATCTCTAGATCAAATGCTTCTGGGTAATGCAAGAGAGCTAAACCATGAGTTGGTCTTATATCAGTAGGCATCGAATGATACACCTTACTAAACCTTGTTGAAAATTGTTGTACTGTTTCCCCTGGATGTCTTTTCAAATGGTCATACTCCTCTAGGATGAGAAATACATTTCTCATGATCACCCATCGATATAGGAAAACTTGCATGAATTGATGGAAATTGCTAATGCTTGCAGCTGGAAGATTCTTAAACCAATTTTTGACTTTACCTTGCAATGATAGGGAAAACATACTGATACATACATCATCTTCTTCCACCTCAAACAAATCAAGAAAATAATCAATATTTTGAATATGTTTTTCAGCAGTGATCTTTTCATTTTCTCCATCAAACCTAGGAAGATTATTGTTGTAATTGGCACGGAGGTCATGGAGAATAGAAGGTAGAACCATAGGCTTGTATATGTCTAGGAATTGTACATGTATAGGAGGTAAAGTAGGGGGCTTATAACCATATGGAGTTTTAGCAAGAGTAGGAGATAAAGAATGAGGCTTATGTCTCACTGGGATTTCTACAGGTGTATCTGGGATGTACACAAGTGTGTGAGTATTTACATGATCTACAACTTGGGGATTAGTCTCTTGAGTATCATCAATTTACAAATGATCAATGCAAACTTCAACAATGTACTATTGACTAGGATCAGAATAAGATAGAACACAATTACAGATAAAACCAAAAATGTATTGAATATAATTTGAGCTTGAATACATGATCCTTCCAGATTGCTTTGTCATGTTTCAGGTTATTCCTCTAGTGGAGTCTTCGAATTGACACTGTCTAGAGCTGATTGGAGTCACCAGGTGAAATATTTCATCCTTCTTGTGTTTGGTCACTATCCACCATCAGTGATCAGATCTGGAACTTGAAGTGCACTACTAGAGAAAGTCCCCAGTATGGTTTCCATTATGTTAGTACTCTGTAATTTCTCAGGATGAGGGAGAAATTGACAGATGTAACCAAAAAACCACTTGGAGTCAAGGATATATCCCTCCAATACTTATAGAGAGATCTCTCTATCATATTTATATTTGTTTGAGTATGGATCTTAGGCTAGTTATGATGGATTGGTATTTGGTTTTTTAAATGACTTGGTTGGAGCAGGAGAAAAGTCCATTGGGAAATGGGGTCAAAGAGATATAATACAATAAAAGAAGGGTCTACAGGGTAGCTTACAGGGCAAGGTAGGAACTGTGATGGATCCTTTAAGGTTTGGTAAATGTTCAAGAAGAAAAAGGGATGGAATCATATCATAATAGGGTAGTTAAGAATCCTGGGAATGATCTTCAGGAAGAAAACATTAATATTGCTTTAAACTAGGAACAAGATGTTTTTAAACAAATCCTGAGCTTGTCTCTCTTTAAAACAGTATATAAAAGAAACACATATGAAAAACAAAGAAAACATAATTACAGTGAGAAAAACATCACCAACATAATGGCATAGGAATCCTGTAACCGTAATACTGTTTTGATAGACTATGGGTATGTGAGTTGAATACAACAATGAACACTTCTTTTCGGTTGGGTCCAACCCTCTCATACTTAGAAAACAAAAGTATTTATACATTTTATATCATTGTATCATGTCATAAATGAGTAGGCTTAGATCCATCTAAATCTAAAATAATTAGATCAATGATTACAGATAAACAAAAAATATGTGAATCTGCTCGATTTTTCAGAGTCTAATTAAATGGAGGTAGTTGATGATTCATTTTCAATGAATGCTTCATTGTTGACCTCTTGATGTTGACTCTGGCCACCTATGAAAACAT
>SNQJ01S0013990.1:204922-226796 GCA_010110895.2 Picea sitchensis
CAACCAACCTTAATCAACAATGACTTGGTGATTTGATTGGCACAAGCTTCCAATGAGGTAATGGGAGATCAATGGCTATGTGGGATAATGTGATTGGTCGTGGTTGGGAATGAGTGAGGGTAGGTATTTGGGGGGTGAAGTGTAATGAGAAGTGATGTGTAAGGGAGAGATAGGTGCAAGAGTGATGTGGCAAGGGGAGCAACGCGATAAGCCATGGAGTGAACGAGAGTATTGGTGGAAGTCACATGGAGAATTAGTGGAATAGGTGTCTGCAGGGGAGAGGAAAAATGTTGCATCAGGAGAGGGTGATGTAATAGGTGAGAAAAGGTGAGTGGAGGAAATGTGTGAGAAGGAGCAAGTGGTGATATTGGGTGAGTGGTTAGCGGTTAGCTCAGAGTGGGGGTAGACAGTAAGTGGTATAGAGTGAGGGGGGTTCGCGTTAACAAGAATGTGCCACATTATGATGGGGCCCACTCGAGAATAATGCCAACTCGGAACCCCCCCCCCCCACCATTAAAGTTATAATGGTTAGGGGGGTCCGATATCTTCTACCAGCCATAGATCTTGGCATGTGATGATAGATCGCTGAGATTTGCGTCCACTTTAGCACAAAGCGCCAAAACGTCAAATCGCCCATAGACTTAGGATATAAATTATAATGTGGGTTTTTAACTCCCTTTCCCTTCGTTTTTTCACCAAGGGGTTGGAAATGCACCAATTTAACTCATTCAAGGGTCATTTTGATTGTGCAAACCCTATCCATTTCCTTTTCCTTTCGTAAATCATAGGAAGAATGCCATTTTATTTACACCATAAACTTTTTGAAGGCGAAATCCCAATCATTGTCTAATTCCTATTAAATATAGCATTATAACACCTACATGAGGGGTTAGGAAGTTTAGGTCCCTAAAATGCCCCCCCTCTTGAAAAATAACCTTGTCCTCAAGGCTTGAGGTGGGGAAATTTTTGAAGAATGGTAGCAGGCTCCTAGGTGGCATCTTCTGAAGTTGTATCTTTCCACTACACTAAAAATTCCCGGATGGTCCATTGACGGAGAATAAATTATTATGAGGAATAAATCTCTATGGTTTTGGGTAGGACCACAACAGACAGAACAATACCCAAAAATCAACTATAATCTCAAGTATGATACACAAATGGAAATGCCAACAAAATAAAGACTAGAATCTTACCTCTTCTGGATGCTCATAGGAGACCAACATTGAGCTCACGATCCAATTCTTGATACCTACACCTTGTCCTCAAAATCAAAGATACAAAAGAATATGAAAAATATATGAAATGTTAGCATATCAACTAGCATAGTCCATCAACATGTATGGAAAAATTACCCATGGAATATAATACAAACATTCACAACACATAATTGGACAAGAAAAGAGTATTTCTATTAATATAATCAGTATAAGTACATAGGTGAAAAGTTTCTATATTGGCACTCATCGGAACCGAGAAGCTAAGTCCCTCCACCTAGGCCTTCACCACTTCAATCCTCCATAAGGCAAGCTCACAAGTTTTAGGAGTAATTGGGTTCCTCCTTCACAAAATAGGGAGATCTTGGGGGATGAACATAAGGGAAGTTTATAATAAAAGGAAAAAGGTATGCATACTCAATATAAGGTGAAATTTCTCCATAGTGTATTTACTCTGAATGTTTTCTCTTCTTTTCAAGGCTTGTATATGGCTCAATTTATAGCCTCCAAAGGGAATTGAAAGATTGAATCATAGATTTTCCAATATATAAAAGGCCAAGGGTTATGGATCCCATGAATTGGCATGGAAAACCCAAAATATTTTTAATTTTGAGCACAAAACTAGATATACGCGGGTTGTAATGGAGCAACCTACATATATGCAAGTTTTCTAATTGTAGCCTACCTATATGCACAAATATTTGAATTTTTTACTTTGGATTGAGAAAAATGGGGAAACTGAGTCTACGGCAGGAAAGGGAAGGCCACCAAATCATGATGAATAGAGTGTGGAAACAATTAATATAAAAAATTTCTCCTAATGTGTAAGGTTAGAGGATCAATCGCAATAGTTGAAATACATTGCCATTCCTAGAAGTGGAGTAGTGAGGATTCTAGCCAACAAAATAAAGGCTAGAATCCTACCTCTTCTAGATGCCCATAGGAGACCAGCATTGAGCTCACAATCCAATTCTTGATACCTACACCTTGTCCTCAAAATCAAAGATACAAAAGAATATGGAAAATATATGAAATGTTAGCATATCAACTAGCATAGTCCATCAACATGTATGGAAAATTTACCCATGGAATATAATACAAACATTCATAGCACATAATTGGACAAGAAAAGAGTATTTCTATTAATATAATCAGTAGAAGTATATAGGTGAAAATTTTCTATATTGGCACTCATCGGAACCAAGAACCTAAGTCCCTCCACCTAGGCCTTCACCACTTCAATCCTCCACAAGGCAAGATTACAAGTTTTAGGAGTAATTGGGTTCCTCCTTCACAAAATAGGGAGAGCTTGGGGGATGAACATAAGGGAAGTTTATAATTAAAGGAAAAAGGTATGCATACTCAATATAAGGTGAAATTTCTCCATAGTGTATTTATTCTAAATGTTTTCTCTTCTTTTCAAGGCTTGTATATGGCTCAATTTATAGCCTCCAAAGGGAATTGAAAGGTTGAATCATAAATTTTCCAATCTATAAAGGTCCAAGGGTTATGGATCCCATGAAATGGCATGGAAAACCCAAAATATTTTTAATTTTGAGCACAAAACTAGATATACGCGGGTTGTAATGGAGCAACCTACATATATGCAAGTTTTCTAATTGTAGCCTACGTTAATGCACAAATATTTGAATTTTTGACTTTGGATTGAGAAAACAGGGGGAAATGAGTCTATGAAGGGAAAGGAAAGGCCACCAAATCATGATGAATAGAGTGTGTAAACAATTAATATAACAAATTTCTCCTAATGTGTCAGGTTAGAGGATCAATCGCAATAGTTGAAATACATTGCCATTCCTAGAAGTGGAGTAGTGAGGATTCTAGACAAAAAAATAAAGACTAGAACCCTACCTCTTTTGGATGCCCATAGGAGACCAACATTGAGCTCACAATCCAATTCTTGATACCTACACCTTGTCCTCAAAATCAAATATACAAAAGAATATGGAAAATATATGAAATGTTAGCATATCAACTAGCATAGTCCATCAACATGTATGGAAAATTTACCCATGGAATATAATAAAAACATTCACAACACATAATTGGACAAGAAAAGAGTATTTCTATTAATATAATCAGTAGAAGTACATAGGTGAAAAGTTTCTATATTGGCACTCATCAGAACTGAGAAGCTAAGTCCCTCCACCTAGGCCTTACCACTTCAATCCTCCACAAGGAAAGCTCACAAGTTTTAGGAGTAATTGGGTTCCTCCTTCACAAAATAGGGAGAGCTTGGGGGATGAACATAAGGGAAGTTTATAATTAAAGGAAAAAGGTATGCATACTCAATATAAGGTGAAATTTCTCCATAGTGTATTTACTCGAAACGTTTTCTCTTCTTTTCAAGGCTTGTATATGGCTCAATTTATAGCCTCCAAAGGGAATTGAAAGGTTGAATCATAGATTTTCCAATATATAAAAGGCCAAGGGTTATGGATCCCATGAATTGGCATGGAAAACCCAAAATATTTTTAATTTTGAGCACAAAACTCAATATATTTAGGTTGTAATGGAGTAACCTACATATATGCAAGTTTTCTAATTGTAGCCTACGTATATGCACAAATATTTGAATTTTTGACTTTGGATTGAGAAAAATGGGAGAACTGAGTCTATGGAGGGAAAGGGAAGGCCACCAAATCATTATGAATAGAGTGTGGAAGCAATTAATATAACAAATTTCTCCTAATGTGTAAGGTTAGAGGATCAATCACAATAGTTGAAATACATCACCATTTTTAGAAGTGGAGTAGTGAGGACAAGTTGTAGGTATCCAAAATTGGATTGTGATATCTATCAATGGTGTTATCCTATGAATGTCCATAAGAGGTAGGCTTATAGCCTTTCTTTTGTTGGAATTTCCATTTGTCTAGCATACTTGAGATTAGAGTTGATTTATGGGTGTCGATTTTTCTATTATGATCCTACCCTAAACCATAGAGTGTTATTTCTTGTAACAGAGTTATTCCACATAGCCCTCTATTACTATAATTATCAAGAAAAAAATTATCATGACTCTTACTCTTATTTATACTAATTCTATCTTCTCAAAAATATTCTAGTGGAAGATCTTTCTAGAAGCAGAAGCTTCTATTAGGTCTCCTTACATTGACTTGTTCTGATTTACTAAATAGGCCTTATAAACTAATGTCACCCTTTATTACATGGAAAATATATTGTTCTACCTACATGAGGGGTTAGGGAGGTTAGGTCCCTAACATGCTCTCCCCCTTGAAAAAACAATTGTCTTCAAGGCTTGAGATGAGGAAATTGTTGCAGAATGGTAGCAGGCTCCTAGGCGACGTCTTAGGGAGTTGTAGTTTTCCACTGTACTAACACTTCTTGGATGGTGCATTGATGGAGATGATATCCATGTTGGTCCAAGACTACTTGGGGTTCTAACAAAATGAAACCTTCTTCATCCAACTCAGGGAGACGAGTTTGAATTTGGAACTTAGTTTGAATCACCTTCTTTAAGCATGAACCATCAAAAATAGGATGGAGCTTAGAATCACTAGGCATGGATAACTGGTAGACGAAGGGTCCCACACACTTGAGAATGGCATAAGGACCATAAAATTTGGGAGAAAGTTTCTGATTTTTTTTTTTTATATTTGAGTGAATTATTCTTATAAGGTTGTATACAAAGAAACAACTGATCCCCTTCAACAAATTGAAGTTCATAATGACCTTGATCGACTTGTTGCTTCATGATATTTTGATCTATCACCAAATTTTCTTTGAGGGTACGAAGAATGGCCTCGTGTACTGTAATATTTTTGTCAACCTACTAAACCTTAGAAACACCTAGAACATATGAGAGAACTAGCAATGACTTTTGTCCATATACGGCTTCAAAAGGCGTCATCTGAGTAGTTGTATGATAAGATGTGTTGTATCACCTTTCAACTAGTGGTAACCGTTGATCCCACTGATGTTAGTCGTTATATGTAAAACACCTTAAATATGTTTCCAAATACTTGTTGACAATTTCAGTTTGGCCATCATTATGGGGATGATAGGTGGTGCTGAGATGTAATTGAGTGCCCTATATCTTAAAAAATTCTTGTCAAAAATTTATAGTGGATGTTGGATCCTTGTCAGAGACAATAGAATGTGGCATGCAATGAAGTTTGAAGATATTATCCATGAAAAATTGAGCCACTATGGATGCATTGAAGGGATTTTGCAATGCACAGAAATGAACATATTTGGAAAAATGATCAACTACCACCATGATGATTGTATTGTTCCTGGATTTAGGTAGGCCCACAATGAAATCCATAGAAATATCCCATTAAATAGAAGGGGGAATTGGAAGTGGTTGGAATATGATAGGGGATTTGGCCGTTTCTCCCTTGTTTCATTGATAGACATCACATTCAACCACAACTTGGTGTGGATGTCATGTTTCATACCACCCCCAAAAAAGAACGTTTTAACCATTCATAGGTTTTGGTAAACCATGAATTCCCAATGATGGTTGAAGCATGAAGCTCAGAAAGCACCATAAATTTAGGTTGTGACTATTTTTATAAATATAGATGGCCTTTGTAGCGAAGATCATTATTGTGTCAAGAGTACCCTAGAGAATCTGGATAATTTTCTTGCAATTGTTGGATCAAGTGAGATATTTTGGGATCTGGAAACCATTCCTAGATAGAAACTTGAATCCAATTAGTTACAATAAAGGATAGGGAAAATAGGGACCCTTCTTATTCATATTTCTGAGAAAGAGCATCAAGAACCACATTTTCTTTTCCCTTCTTGTAAATGATCTCATAATCATATCCATATAGCTTGGTTACTTGTTTTTGTTGCTACAGGGATGAAATTATTTGCTCCAGAAAATACTTGAGGCTATGGTGATCAGTTTTAATCTGGAATTGTTTCCCTAACAGATAGGGATGCCAAAGACCCACAACATGCATAATCGGAAACGTTTACTTTTCATAGATTGATTGACCCAAATGTCTATCTAAATTTGTTTTTCTACACTACAAGGAAAAGACCCTCTAGCGGAGGTTATAGCATAGGTTTTTAGTGTCACAAAATTGGAAAAAATTGTCAAAAAAACCTCTGAGAAAACATATATTTTTGGTAGTGGATGTTTTTCTGGAGATTATAACGGAACTTTATTATAACTAAAAAAAATGGGCATGAGAGGGTTGTAGCATATTTTTTTCTAGTCGGTGCACTTCATGGTTTATATGCATCGGTGTGTTCGCAAACATAATGCACCAGTGCCTACATTACATCAAAAGCATAGGGAAAGACCTAAAATATTGGGGCATCAGTACGTTTATACAAAACAAATCACTGGTTATTTAATAAAAAAAATGCACCGGTCGAATCTTTGATACCAAGCACTGATGCGTTCTCTAACTTAAAACATCGATGCTTACATTTACAAGAAAGAACTGGGGTTGTCCAAAAAAGATTGGGGAATCAATGTTGTTATAAGTAATAATGCACCGGTGATTTAATAATAATAGCGAATCGGTAGAATCTATGATATCATCATTGGTGCGTTAAAAAACAAACCCTATCAGTGCATGATATTCAAAACGTACCAAGGTGGAAGTATGATATAGAAGTACCGATGCGTTTATTAATTAAATGCACCGATAAAGGTTTTTTGTTATTATAATTGTTGGTTAAAATAATATTAATATCGTTATTGGTTCCTTGTATATCAACACCAGTGTGAATTTAAATATGGCATCGGTGCATTTTATCTTGAAATGCACCAGTGTTGTTTATAATTAAATGCACGAATTTTCATTTTCGCTTTTTAGAAACATCAACCTATGACAATGCACAGTTATTGTTATTTTTTAATTCCATTGTTCATCAAAAAATTGACATATATATTATAATAGAATTCATAGAAATTAAATTTTGATTAGTTCATTTGGATATGATGTTTGGATTAATTTATTATATCATCATATTTCACATCTCTTCATTATAATATTTAATCATCCATATATTTAATTAGCTATGTAACATTTCACAACAACATTGGATAATGCGATAGAATAAAATAAAACATATTTTATTATATATGAATAATAGCCTCTTTGTCATACAAAATTGGTCGACAATTATTGGTAATCCCTTGTCTTTCAATTCCTTTCAATTCAAACACTATGTCCATTACATTAAACACAATGTTTGATTTTCATAGACAATTATTTCAAAAAATATAATAGCTTACATTGATATCCAAATATATTGATCATCATTCTTGTTCGAACTGTTGGCATTGCTCGAGCTACTTCCATGACTTGGGTTATTTGGTCGAATATTTTGTTTATTGTTTTGATTGTTTTCCTCTTCTTCAAATGATTCCATCTACAAAAATAAAAATAAAGTGTAATGAGTGTATCCACATTTGTGAGAATAATGAAAATTGAAAAGCGACACACCATAACAAGAATTGTGTCTTGAATGATAGACATTTTTTCAAAACCAAATCTCATGCCTTCTGTCAACAACTCTTATGTTGGCACATTTTTGTACTTTGTTTCCTGCAAGTTTTATGCCCCATAATAAATAATAGATTTAATTTAAAATATATATTTTTTTCCATTAGTTATAAAATGAGAGAAATAAAACAGCATAAGATACTTACAAATTCCACAAGTATTTTTTGATATTCTAACATATACTCACAACCCTTAATTAACCCAATGTCAATCAATTCTTCCAATGGATCTTCTTTGTATGCTATAACCCATTTGAATACATTGAAGGATGGCTACTATATATATATATATACAAAAATGACATCTTAAGATAATGTTATAAGGAAATAAAAATTACTCACAAACTTTGCTATCAATCCTTTTCTTACTTGTCATCCTGTTTTATGTGTTGAATGGGTTCCATTTTGTTTTTTTTTCTGCAAGAAAATACTTGAAAATTAATATTTAATTCTAAATTATTTATTTATATGTACCTAATAGAAAATTTCAATGATTTCATACATTTGAAGCACATTGTTGTTGAGATGGATCCTCCCGCGATGCAATTATGTCCATTTCTTTTACCATGTCCTTGTACAATTTTTTCGACATTCTTACTGACATATTTTGGATATCACCTTGTTGATCCTTTGGGATTTTCATAATATTCCTAAAAAAAGTACAATGACAATAATCTATTTTTATATTGATATATGAAAACTCAATATAACAAAATTGATATTAATAAAGGAATGGTTTGTAGTAATATATACATATTCTAGAAAAGCATTTTTAGGAATATTACTTTTTGAATGATTATTTTTTGTTGTTGTATGTTTTTTCTATTGCAAGTCTGATAAGTCTCATTGACCATTTCCCTGGAAACGCTTCCTGTAGTTTAGATATAACCTGGTTCTTGGAGTCATTGGATTGATTTTTGCATTTTAAATGGAAAGTACGTCTATACGTTCATTACACTATATCCCTCATAGTTTTTTAAAATCCCCTCCACCCTCCCTCCCCCTTCATTAATCTCCAACACCACTCTAGATTAACTAAGGACCAATTCAACATCATTTACATCTTCTATAATTTTTATTTTCTTAGGGCGATATTTCATTCCTTTGTTGTTGGCCCCTGTAGAAAATTAAACACATGTGAATTAATAAGTTGTTTTTGAGAAATTATATTAATTAAAATTAAAAAAAGCTGATATTGAACAAAAAAAATTCCATTCACACAATTCTTCCTTTTGCAATTTTTCTATCAATATTTTACACTCTTCTACACTCAGATCACAGATAATCTTATTGAGCTTCCTCATTTTATGGCTTTGCATGACACACACTAACCAATATTCCTCATTTTATGGCTTTGCATGACACACACTAACCAATATATATCATTTAAACTTACACATAGTCCAAACATATTAATTTTGTATAAAATTAACAAAGAACTTGTTTTGTTTTCCTTTTTGGATGTGTTATCATTGTGTCGATTGGAAGTTTTGCTACTTGAACTATTCTCACACATTATTTTATCAATATGTATCATGTACCATTCGATACACAATCTATTAAATATATTTTATAAATAAATCACATAATGTTCTGCAAAAAAAAGGTTTCTAGTGCGCTTTCATAATATAAAAGCACTGGTGCATTCCATATATGAAACACACCGATATCAAAAATATTTTTTTTTAAAACTATTAGTTACAATGGTGAAATATGTATCGTTATCAACATCGCTCCAATAGAAAAAAAAAATGAAAAAAAAAAATACCATGAACAAATAAAATTACACATCGATGAATGTCTTTTTTTTAAATTATGTTGTAGCATTGCATGTGTGTTTTATTCAAAAGTGCACCAGTGCGTTAGATTCAATTAGGCACATCAATTAACTGAAACCATTTAAAAAAAAAATGATAGGGCCGAGAGGGTTTTAATCCGATGCATCACATGTCAAACTCCTTTTATATGGAACATAAATCCATTAAATCTAAAATACCTAAAATCAAAATCTATAATTATGAAGAGATAGAGGGAGTTAAACCCTAAGGTGAAATTTTGTAGTCACATAAGAAACAAGAAGAAGTGTTTAAGGTTAGTACGGATTTGTTCTTTTTTATATTCCAAATTTTAATTAAATCTAAATAGAGATACAGATTGTGAAAAAGAGTATTATTAAAATCAATAGTAAAATTTAAATTTTTTACTATGCAAGGTTTTGAGTGAATTGCAAAACCCTTCATATTCTGATTTTCTGAATAATTTTCTTGCTCCAAAAGGGTATTTAAAGAATCACACGACCCTTCAAATTCTGATGTTATGAATAATTCTCATGTTCCAAAGTATTGGTATGTTGCTCCACAGTGCTCTCATGTATGTCTCTCTTGCAAATCTCTCCCCTGTAAATTTTGGCAAAATAATAAAATATTGGGTAGCTTAATACCCATGAAAGATTTTATGAAAAGGGTTTTAAATGAATAAACATAACCTTCAAATTTTGATCTTCTAAATAATCTTGTTGTTCCAAAGTATTTTGCTTCTCCACAGTGCTCTCCGGTATGGCTCTCTTGCAAATTTATCCATTGTAAATTTTGGTAAAATAATGAAATAGTGAATATTTTTTTGCTATTTAAATGACTTTATGAAATTAGATTTTAACCTCCCACTCATTTTTCAATTGTAAAAAACAAAGTTGCGCTTGTTTTATAAGTTTTTCAAAACCCCAGTGCATCTATTAATATAATGCACTAGTGCGCTTTTAAATAAAATGAACTGATGCGCTTAATAGTTTTGGAGCACCGATATTAGATAAGTTTTATTTATTTATTTACGAATCGGTGCGACTCATAAATAAACTCCCTAGTGCTTTATATTTTTATATATACACTAGTGCGTGTTGTTTAAATAAGCGCATCATTATTCTTTCAAAGTTATCTAAATTTTTATTTTCACAAAAAATAGTATATTCATCTTAAATTATATTTTAGGATGCATCCACAAGACTTGCAGTACTCCATAGTATACATTTTTTGCTTAAAGTTTCCTTATTCTTAAAATTTTATTGTTGATTTTGCTCAAATTCAGGGAGAAAAGATTATAATATCAAATGGTTAATTATTCAAATTATATCATGTTCCATAATTCTCAAATTCCATCACGGAGTTCTCCTTTTCCATCTCCATTAAGTTCAGATTTTGTTTATATTTCGATTATCTAATTGAATTTTTTTTTTTTTATCCTTGTCAATCTAAATAAAAATGTATCCAAATTTGTAGGATCCTGATTCAAAATTGAGTTTAGATGTAGATAATATTCCACCAATTCTAAAATGAGGTAATCTCTTATCAAGAGAAACATACCACAAGCAATTAGTATATGAAAATGGATAACTGATTTATGTTGTCAATAGTAACATTCCATCTTTCAGCCGTAATCCTAGGTCAACAACAGTAATAATTAATGTTAGATATAATGTGATTTGAAAAAACCAATTTCATTGTGCTTACTAATATCATCCATGTACTAATGTTCAATATTTTTGAAATTAGGATTCTAATGATGAGAAACCTACCTATCATATTCCATTGCACCCTGTTGGTGCAAACTTTTCAGACTAGGGTCCTCTTCAGGTTACCAGCAAACGGGTACCGATGTAGTCTAGTGCATTGGCATTTTCATCTTTCTGAAAGGAAGAAGTCTCACCCGAAGCACAACTGAGACAAAATAACTAAAGGAAGGGTAGGAAGACTGTTATATAGATATATCACCCATATATATTGTTACCATTCTAACATAAGATAGATTACTCAGTTCAGATCCTGAACACATCATACACTAATACATGAGAACATAACTATATAGAACACCAGAAGTGATACATACATGTAATTCATAACAGACAACAACATAATGATATTTCAGAGATACAAAAAGTAATATAAATTAGGAGAATTTTAAAAATTTGATCTCCATTCTATTTATATTATATCAGAAGTCTTGGACAATAAGCAGTCATAGCTTTACATTAATCATCTACCCTACTTAGCATAGAAGGATCAATAGGTACATATCACTACAATACTACAACTGATAGTAATCAGTCTAAGCTCTTCGCTTACTAATTACATTCTAGATATGGAGTACATATCCAGTTCTAGCATCTTGTTCCTTCCTCCTATATTTCACACAACCATCGATTACAATACAGTACCATACAAAATAGAATCCATACAATCATTTTCTTTCTCTCCTGGAGAACTTGTAGGCCCTTTTATCTTCTTGATTATATTGTGATTGTATTGTCTCAAAACTGATTCTGCGCTGGCTTCAGATTGTTTTATGTTTCAACGTCTTTATGTTACAAGTTTCCTTTCTCGACCTTCTTCACTTGATAAGTTGTCTCCTTGATAACTTATGCAACCTATTTTATCCAAACGAAGGGCCCAACAAGCCCCGACTAGAATCCTTGACTCGCCCCAAGTCAAGTATTTGGTTCTTTTGCGTTCTTTGATTTAACATGTTGTCCTTTGGGGGTTTTTCTTTCTTCCTCCTTGGCTCCTTTAAACGAAGGTCCCAACTCTAGAACTAGCTTGAGCATTTTTTATTTGACCTCTTGGAATTTTTCAAGTTTGTATTTCCACTTTATAGAAAGCAATGAAGCTTATACAATGAATTGTTGTGTTGCGTTGAGGTTGAATTCCTTCACCTTGATTGAAATGAGGGCATCCCATTCCACATATACTAATGTCTCAACATGATGCATCTATAGGTATGCAGTTTGAATGATAGGAATGAAGGATCTTTGTTCTTTCGTTCCTATTGTTTGATATTCAAACAAGGCATTCATAGAATTGTCCTCTTGTTTCATTTCATCAAATTTTGCTTGTTTCCCCAGAGGATCGTGTGTTTTAGCTACTTATTTATTAAGTGTCTAGATTCTAGTGCAAAAGTATTCCAGTTCCTGGTTGCAGTCGGTTATAACACCCAATGATTCATTGAATTATTTGAATATGGTGGTACACTCAATCATATTTTTTTGTAGAAAGGATTTGACATCTTTTCCTTCTAGGACAACTCTTTCTAGATGTTGTTGGAGTTCCTTAGATTGTGCCTTGACCTTCAACTTCATCCCCTCCAACTAGGTTTTAAGGTCCTCTGCACGATCTATTAGTATATCCCATTCTTGTTGAACCAATATGATTTGTTCCTCTATTTTTGAAGTGGAGTTGTATTTTGGCATCTGAGGGGTTTCTTTTCTGAAATTTGGTCAGATCTCTGTGAGATTTTTCTTCATTTTCTCCACATTCTCTTCGGCCTGGATTCTAAATTATTCTTCCTGCATTATTTTTGTATCTTCCAACATTCCTTCATGTATCTAGTACTCAACTTGTGTTTCAACTTGTTGAACCCATTGCTCTAGGTGATTAGTTGAGGCTTTGATCAATCCTACTAGTTACGGTGTCGGAAACTGAGCGAGCTCTATGGATGTAACTATGGCCTCTAGTAGGAGTTTGATATGAAGTAGAAGCCTAATGGACATGGATTTCTCTGATGGTGTCTCAACTTCTTCTTCTCCTTGGAATGATCCTCAAAAATGTTGGGCTAGTTTAGTATTCAGGGTTAATGGAAGCAACAGGATAACTTCCACTTGCACTTGGCATAGGTGTAACATCTCTAAGTACTATTGCGGATCTTGCAATAGAGGTTCCATTTGTTATTTTAGTGAGGCTATATTTTTTCCTGACTAAGTCTCATGTGGTGCTTGATATTCTTCCTCCTTTTGCGTCTTTTGTTGCATTATGGGTGGAACTTCAGGGGTTCCTCTCTCATCCTTCAGGACCTCTGTACCACTCTTTGTTTTCAGATACTGTGTATCTAGGAGGGGTACATATGGGAGTTGTGTGAGTACTGGTGTTGTGGATGGTTGGCTCTCTTGAAAGGGAAACTTTTCTGGAATATGAATTTGCATAGGTTCTGGGGAATTGGGTGGTAGGGTGATTGTGGTATATGTAATTAGTGGAGACAGTTGTTTCTTAGTGACTATGGTGGAAGGTATATTGGGGTTAGACCCAGGTTCATCGATAATATGGATAATATTATGGGATTATCAAGTGGTTGCTCGGGTGTGAGGTAGTGCAGTCGATATAGGCTATGGGTTGATGATTTTAGTTGGGTTGACTACTAGGGACACACTGGTTCTAGGATTCTTGGTCAAAACCTCCTGTGTGAATGCAGCATAAAAAAATTTGTTAATGGTTTTATCTGAGAATATGGCCTCATTCGGAAGATTGGGACATCCTAGAAAATGACTCTTTTTCCTGTACAACTGGTGTTCTTCCTCTTCCTCTGATTTTGAGGTTGTTGGCGAATTTTGGGGTTGTTCTACCTTTCCAGAGCTCGACCCTACTTCTTCTACTAGATTCTTCTTCTTTAACAATTCTAGTGGCAATGAATAGTGGACACCCGACTTGTGGAGGGTGCATTTAACTCCTACCCAATAAAGGATTTCCTTGTCCAGTATCTCATAAAAATAGAATGGTAGGGGTCGTTTCTGAAAGTCTAAAATCTTTTCAGGCCTTGGACAGACGAATGTATAATGTCAGTTCAGAGAAAATGAGATGTTTCTTGTATGAAAATTCAGAGGCTCCTGTGGTATACACATCCTTTGGGTGGCGTCAATCAACTAATTGTACCACTCTAGGAGCACAACATTGTTGAACTCCATATTTTCTGAGTCGGGCCTTGCATGCCAAGGCTCAAAAGTATTTTCAAGGTGTCCTTTATTAGTAGGTGATAACTGTCTTCCCATGGGTGGCCTCCACTTTAGAATTGAAAAATCCAAAAGAATATGTCCATATGTGAAGGTGCCTCCCTTGTCTTGAACTTCCTCCCAAGAGACAAGGATTTTTCCAACAAGTAACTACATCAATTGAACACTGCATCATTTGCGCACAATTTATCCACTAACAGGGCATCCATTGTACATTCACCCTTATAATAAGAGCATATGACCTTGCTAGAGATCACGTAGAATGTCATCTAACCCTCTCATGGAGGATTGGTTCAATATTTGTTGTGCAACGCCCCTTCTGTGTATGGAAGCACTCATACAAGCTAATCTCGCCCTTCTACTTTCCATGCTTTATTAGTCCTTGAAATCCTTTGGAGATGTATTCGCCTTTCAAAGATAATCATGGTAACTGGTGAATATATTTGGCATGAATGGGGTATCATCTATCGAGCCATAAAATTCTTTCATGAACCTTTTGGTAGCCATTTTTCAATTCTTATATGTTCCTTATAAGCTGCCTACACAAGGGTTTTGAACCCTCAATACTTGTCGCAATTCTTTAAACAAAACGACACTATTATCTTTCGCTTTCGCACACCTGCTGTTCATTTTCACGACTGCAAGCGTGAAAACCTTGAGTTGGAAGTCATGTTGATGGCATTAAAATCATCTTTGGATTATTGTAAATMTTTTTTTTATATGGTTGTAACTCTTTTACCTCCAACTCACTAATGGTCATACATTTATCAAAACACCAAACCTTTATTCACTTTGCATTTTTGTTAATATGGTTTCGATTTATAAGTTCGTGATGCAATGATTTTTGGTGTCTTTGATTAAATCCTTGGTGCAATGGTTTCATAGAACGCATTAATTTTGTGATTAAATCTTTGGTGCAATATTCAACATGTTGTTTTGTTTTAAATCATACAAATGMTATTATTTGTTCAAACATTCGGATTGACTTGTCATGGTTTTCAATGGTTATTTGTTTGACATGTTGTTTACATTGTTTTTGATACACACCAAAAGTGATTTGAATGAAACTATTACCAAGGCGTCGTCGATTGTACATGCCAACATGATAGTTTTTCATGGTTTCAAATCACTCCACCACCCTCGCACGCATAAGCATTAATGTCTGCCTTGCACTTTGGGCTGCCTCTGCTTGTTTTGGGAAAAACTATGGGATTTAGTCCAGTGTCTACCCTATCAAACCCACTCACCGATTACCCTGTTGACTGTGTGTTATCTGCTATGGCTCCTATAGTGCACATAGAACCCAACAACGTCCAAACATTGTTGTTATTTGATAATGCCCAAGAGGACCTGGAGAGGAATGGATGGTTAGTTTTCATTCAAAAATTCAAGGGTTTCAACCTCGCATTCGCTCAGCAATTTGCCCTCACATTTGATGGATGTAGGGCCAAATTTAGGGACATCCAACTCGAATTGAACGAGGAATTCCTCAGCTCAGCCACTGGTTTTCTAGCTAAGGGGAAGAAATGGTTTAAGAATTCGAAGGTGGATGAAGTTCCATGGCCGCTCCTGTTTACCTCAAGAAAAATTATCAGTTGTGACAAAGGTATGCCGGTTACAGCCCTTAAGTCTAGGTGGCATGATTTGTTGGCCATTTTTAAGAAATTAGTTACATGTGAAGGTAGATATAGTTTAGTGCTCCTATACCACCTACAACTGCTTATGAATTTCATAGATTTTCCTTTGAATATGCTGCATTTCCTTCTTCACAGTTTGTATAAAATGGCTAAACGATTTAAGAGGGAGACGACCGAATCCAGCCTCTTCCACCACTGTCTAATTAAAATTGTTATAGTCCATCATTTGAGGTTGAGTGGAGACTGTTGGGAATCTTTCTTGTTGAGGAATGGCTTTGCCAGTCCTGAATTTGGTCAAGTGGTCAAAACTATGGTCACTGAAACCCTTGTCAGGCCTGTCGTGCCCCCTCCTACACTCTTACCCGCTATTGAACCCTCGACCTACCCAAACGATGACCTACCCAACACCCTGCCTGACTCATGTTCAAAAGACAGTGTTAAGCCTGTTAAGAGGCCTACAATAAAAAAGGGTAAGGGTAATACCGATGTCAATATCAAGGGTAATAAGGTTGCGTGCTGGGTATCTAGGTGTGCTCGTAATAAAACCAAACAAAACACGGATCAGAAACCAATTGTTTTGAGTGAAGATTCGGATTTTGAAATCGAGCGATTTGTGACCGAGGAGTACCCATACTCACATGGCCTTTGTTCTATCAATCCCTATGACTACGTATCCAACCTCCCATCGTGCCTTAAAGATGACCCCAACTTCCCCGGGATTAAGTTTGACAGTGGAACCCCTGGTAATTTAAAATATTCCTCACCTGTAATGACTCAACCTGATCAACCACAGTGTAATGAATGCAACTCATGGCTCGAACGATACTATACAGATGTCCCTCTTTTGCAATCCCGAATCAAGTCCTTGGAGGAATGGGTGACTGTGTTAACCAAGGAAATGATAGACTACAAGCTAACGATAAGAGGCAAAAGACCACAGTCTCTGTCATGCTAAAAAATGTAGAGGCAGCCACTGCCATTGCTAATTCAAAAATAGCCTGATCGAATCGTATCCCTAAAGCCAAGGYATGATATTTCAACAATGATTTTAGAATGATTTTGTTTGTTTTGAATTAGCATAAACGATTTTGTTTGTTTTGAATTAGCATAAACGATTTTGTTTGCTTTGAATTAGTATAAAAGATTTGTTTGATAAATCRTATCTAGTTCTGTTATGATGGAATTGATGCAATACGACTTTGTTTGCAAATAATAACTAGCTACAGAATCGTGAGATTCTGTAGCTAGTCATAAAATTTGAATTTTTGTTGATTCTACAATTAAACACTATCTAAAATCGTTGATTTTTGTGCATCTACAGGTACACATGAATTTCAATGGGAATTGGATCGATAATGGAATTTTAGAACATTCTTTTTGTTACACAGTTTTGGATTAGGTTGTTAGTCTTAGATAGAAATAGGAATCTGGGAGATTGTTCCCATATTTTTTGCAAACAGTTTTTGATAATTTCCACAAGGAATGTTTCATCCTGTGGCCTTTATATACTTATTATTTTTTGTAAACAAACCATCACTGTTGGGAGATCAGAKAATATGGACTGATGATTATACAGACTCGAATGAAAGTGGATTTTTTGTACGACTTTAGCTTCAATTTATCTTAATTTTGTTCAAGTTTTTGTGCATTTTAATTTGTAATCAAATTATTGACTACTTTAGATATCAATATTTGTTACAGGTTGGTGCGATATGATTTAAGTATTGTCCATATTTGATGTATCTCATTTAACTTACAGCAATTACCCTGTTTTGATTTAATGAATATAAGGTTAATCTTCTTTGTTAAATGAGCAGTTATGTACAAATCTTCATTGTGGGATTTATCTTAATGTGATGATCTATAAACTATAAAATTGTTGTTGCTATATCTCTTGTTTGTTCTGTCATTCGTATTCAAGAGCATCGTTGCTTCCTGTTTACGAGAATATTTATGCAAAATCTGGTGCGAGTTTCCCCCATCAAACAGCTAAACCGAGTACTGTGCACAGGACAAATAGGAAACGTTACTTTAGGTCAGTTTGTTATTTGCAATTTAATAGTCAATTAATTTGAGCATTCTATGTAGTTTAGATAGATATATAGTACAGATTATTACTTTTATTGCTTAGTTAGATAGCTGTTGTTTTATTTCTATTTCATAAAAGTTATAAAAATCCAAAAACGCTAGCTTTGCTGTCATAAGACATTTCACAGATGATTTTGCAGATTTCGATCAAAATTTGTATTTTGTAAATACCGTGTGTATAATTGAAATTTAATTGTATTGATAAATGAACATTTAATAAGTATAATTATTGTTTTTTAATATTAGTTAGTAAACTGTATATATATATTTTAGATTTGTACATAGTTTGTAGTAGTTGTTTTTCACTTAGATTAGTTTCTTTAGCTTAGTTTTTTCACTTTCCTAGGACTTAGATCGGCCAACGAAGCCGCTAAACCCGTCGGAGTGGATTAATCCAAACGGCTTGGGTTATTTAGACAACCCCAGACCAGATCCACCCCTCCAGTTGATGAGCGATCAATTTCGCCCGTCAATAGAACCCTATTGATCGGGAACTTGGTGCATCGCGCAACTTCTGCAATGGTTACAAACACTGGGAGGTCCTAGAGGTTCATGATTGTCAAGTGGAACAAATTTAGAAACTCGGCCTTCAAGAGGAACTACTCCTCTCCTATCATCCCAGATTCCATCTCATAGAACATGTCGATGTTCATTTAGGGGAATAATGCCATGTCCATGAGATCCAAGTCGAGGAGTTTTGTGATGCAGGAGCATCGCTCCACCTTAGCACGCACCAAATATCTAGCTCATTGGTGTGCATTTGAGGAGGGGAGAGGCGCTAGACTCTTGTTTTTCCTTGAAATTTAAATGTAATTAAAGAAATTAAGTCGACGAGCCAAGTCGTTCTTTCGCACAGGCTGTAGGTGAGGTCTCCTTAAGTGGTTGATGGTAGGAGGGATCTAGATTTGATTTCAACTATATTTCCACTCATTGTAATCTGCCTCATTATATAGGAGTTTTGAATGGTCATTAAACACCACTAGTGTAGATTGGAGGGAAAGCTCGTCGAGCCCCTCTTGTATAAATATTTGTATTATACACCCAGTAGAGGTTGTTGATCTGTTGAAGATTGATTGAAAATCATTGTAGGCCAATGAGAGGAGATTTGAGAGCCAAGAATCAGTTGCAGTCTGAGATCATACATTGTAATTGACATTCTATCATTAATACAAAAGAACAGATTCCACTGTTTGCAATTTCCTATGTGATGGATGTTTATTTATGAATGTCACTTGTGTTTATAGGTATGTTTATGTTGTATATGTGTATGTTAATTTTCATCTACAAGGATAGAGATATAATATTCTATCTGTGAGTCTGTTAGACTATTTATGGGTTCTTTAGGCTAAGCACAAGGAGTGTGCGACAGAGTGGTGAAATTCTGTGAGCCAACGCAAGGAGGGTACGCCAGGATAATTCACATACTCAAGGGAGAGGCTTAAGGTTGTTGAATACCTTGGAGGAAAGTCTGCGTAGGAGTAATCTTAGCACAGAGTTGTTGAACACTCTTTAGACCTCATCCAGAAGGGTTGTTGGTGCAATTATTTGCATAATATATTACCAAACATAAATTATCAATCGAGATTCGTAATTAGTAGAGTTGATGCACTATATGTGACGATAACAGATAGGTTCCTATGTTTGTTTAGTATATCTTAGATAAGAAAACCATAAATAACAAAATACTTTGTTTTCAAAGATAACACTCTTCTCACAATTCAGAAATCAGAAAGCAAAGCTTGCAATCACGCAATCAAGAGATTTTTCTCAGATAATTCCTTATCCATTTACATGCTCATGAAGTGGAAAGATGGACTTTGAATCTATTATCTATAGCTACTATCCTTAACAACAACTAACAAGCAAATCTGGGCACACTTCAACAATAACAGAAGATAAAGCTCATAGTAAAACTCTCAAGCAAACACTCAACTTAAAAGGATCTTGCTCAAAAAACATATCTGTTCATTATAGGCTCGTGAAAAGAAGAGATGAAACTAGATCTTGTTCTCTGTAGAAATTGAAAACAATAATCAACAATTCACTCTTAAATAAAAAACAATCATAACTCAATTTTGTTCAATGAAACCTATGTAGTACAGAAAATAGTCAATGTAATTGAGAGGCTTCATTAAATGGTGTATGAAGGTGAGATATGAAGTCTAATCTCATTTCCTGTAACAACTCACTTCAAACTTGCAAGAAATTCTTATCTAATTCTTCACACACTTCAAAATCAATTGATGCATCACAAACAAAAATTTAATACAATCTTACAATCTTGCAATTCTTGAAATTACTTCATTTCTACATAGGAAACATAATTTTTAATTATATGTTCCATTTAATGGATTATGTAATGCGAATGATGGACTCCCAACTATTCTTGTGCTTCCACAGTATTCAATCAATTCTAATAGTGAAATCAAAACAACAAGTATAGGAAATAGAAATCTATGCTAATATTTTACAATGAGCTTACCCAACTGGATCGGTGGGCCCTTGCCAATGCCAACATGGAATATTTAGATTAGGATATTCTAAATTCTAAGAGACGCAAACATCCTTGAATTCAAATTTCCATTGATCTTCAGCAAATAAATTTACAAAAAGAGTTGGTTCAGAAATCCAATTTGCAGCATACTAATTCCTCCCCCTTTTGGCTTAGCCATCACTCAATTTATATGATTTTTACATTACAAATTTGGATATAGACAATCCAATACAAATCAAAACCATTTTCCATTAGTGGAGGTCCATTACAATGATTATCTAATCAAGGAAATGCAGTTCCCACGAATTTGGGCACGATCTTATAATTTCTAGAAAATTGGCAAAGATTTAGGATGGGTCGTTCCCCCTGAGATGGAGGTCCACACGTGTGGGATCTGGAGATTATGGCTCACTTGTTCACATGAAAACACATTTATGGACAACACCTATGTCCCAAAAATTTGAGATTCATCATCTTTGGCCCGGAAATCAAGGTGAAAACCTAGTACCGGAATACTGGTACCAGAATCCTGTAGGTAGGTGTTTAGTACTGGAATACACATAGTCACACCATGAGTAACAAATTAGCACAGAACATGTGTTGGTACCATATTAGACACCCAATAAGTAGCGGATCAATACTGCTTAAGATTCAAATGATTAGGATCATGCAAACTCAAACATTTAATTGTTTTAACTCAAGAAAACTAAACAAACCATGCTTTAATCATAAGTTACCTCTTATGCACATGAACAAGGTCATCAAGTGTATTTATGGAGGAAACAATCAAGTATATACTCATAAAATAGGTAAAATTGAATCAGACAGAGGATAATATAGGGTAATAGAGGTGTCAATACAGAGACTCAACAAGGGCATTGACTAGGTGCAAGTGTGCACATAACCAACACGTTCTAAAGTGTTATAGAGTTTGAGGGAAACCCAAAGTTACTAAACACTCTGAGGGAGAGAAACTTTGCAAGTGTGAATTGATAAGATGTGGGATTTTCCTTGGTAAACCTGAAGGATTTCAGGAAAGAGGAGGAAGACATATTTCAAGCATGCATAGGCTAAACACTTAGATACATGTTATGAGAAGTCGTTTGAAGGATTAATCAAGTGCAAGGAGTGTTGGATCATGTTGTCATTGATGCCAATGGTTTG
>SNQJ01S0013991.1:28561-41882 GCA_010110895.2 Picea sitchensis
TGCTACTATAGAGGCTAGTAAAGAGATGATTTGGTTACAGAGGTTTATGGAGGAATTGGGAAAGAAGTAAGAGAATAACAGGTTGTACTGTGATAGTGAGGGTGTCATTCATATTGAAAAGAACTCAACCTTCCATTCAAATACTAAGAATATACAGTTGAGCTACCACTTCATACGATCCGCCTTGGAAGATGGACATTTGAGGTTGGAAAAGATACACACTATCTAGAATCCTATAGACATGTTAACAAAGGGAGTAACCAGGGAGAAACTGAGTTCCTGCTCAATTTCAATTGGTCTTCAAGAATGAATATGAAGATGAGAAATTTTCCAGGTCCAAGAAGGTTCAGAGTCCAACATATACATCAGCAGTGTAGTTGTTGAGATTGGTCTCCAAGTGGGAGATTATTGGTTGTGGAGCCTGATTATCTTCCTGATTCAGAGGTCTTTTACTTTCAGCCATGTTTATACCCCATGAAGTATTTACACCCCATAAGTTTGTACACTCTTCCACGTGGGGGAGTGTAGAGGGGGGTACCCCCTCTGCGGGGTCCGAGGGGGCTATCCCCCCGGCTGGGGGCAAGCGGGCCCCCAGCAGGGGTTCGGGGGCGAAGCCCCAGAAGGAAAAATTGCCTTGTAAATGTATATTGTAATTTCATTGTAAATCTGGACCGTTCATTATAAGGTCGCAGATCTAACTATAGAGATTATGTTAGGGTTTTTTTCCCTACAAGGCAACCCTCTTTTATGAGGGAAATGTATTGCAGCTATGGTTGATGGCGAATATTGTATTCTGAGATAAGAGATTGTGAGAGAAAGAAGAGGAAGTTATAGCGGGTTTGCTGTAGGTTGTATCGCTTCATATGCTGGATAATAATAAAGGAAGGACCTGGCAATTTCTCTGGTGGACGTAGCCCACACTGGGTGAACCACGTAAATCTGTGTCTCTATTTTATTGTGTATCTTCTGTGTTTTGTTTCTACATTTGTTTTATTTTATTGCTCCACGGTCCTGTTTTTCTAACAAAATCAGATAAGTATATATCAATTTCCTTTGAAACTAAAATCATTATCTGGTAAAACTGAAACTATATGAATTCATTGTCTTATATCGCTATTTAAAACTGAAACTAGATCGCTATCTTATGAAATTGCTATCTTAAGAATTCGCTAAATGAAACTAAAACTATATCGCTACCTTATAAGAATTTTGCTATCTTTTAAAACATAAACTATACATCGAATATAATTGTTTTAGTGCAACTGAAATAATAGATTATTCACATTACAATATATCGAATGCATTCGAAATTTCTGTGACTTATCAATTCAATATATCGCTGTGTTGGGGTAACTGCTGTGAATAGTTTGGAAAAGTTGTGATTGTCAATCAACCATATTGCTTTGATATATTACAACATCGCTGACTAAATAATACCAAATCGCTATCTAACATTACCCAAAAATTGTTGTCTACAAATATAGTTGTCTAGATCACGGGGATGCGCTACCACATGATGTATAAAATCGCTTACCCAGATATTAAGAATGTTGTTAGTGTATTAAAACACAACCAATGTACATGTAAAACACAGAGTACATTAAATGATGATGCTATCAGGTAATATATGGGTGAATCACAGAGCTAAAAATCAGACTTAGCGGTCATTTAATTCATGTAAATGCTTTCAATAAATAACTATCATAAAAACGCTATCAAATATAAAAAAAGCTCTGTCTATGCCAACAATATCACTGTCTATTTAATGGAAATGCAGAGTTAAATTTATGGGTTGTTTCAGCGTAGAAATAAATGAACGCAGAGATAAGACGAACACAGATATCCATGATATTAAAGACGCTACCTAGGATTCGCTGTTAACAACACAAAAAAACACAGGTGACCATGATATTAATTCGCTAGAAATTTGCAATGAATTTCTATGGTATATCACCATGGAATTCACTGGTATATTACAGGTATATCACAATGAAATTGGTTCCTAAAAATGCAAGTATCTCACCATAAAATTTGCTGGTAAAAACGTAGGTATAACACCATTCCAGTGTAGGTAAAAATGTAGGTAGAAACATAGGTATATCACCATTCCAAACGCAGGTAAAAGAGCCATAAAAAAATATAACATTTCGAAAACAAATCCAAAAAAATGCAGACTTATTAATTAAAAGAAAACACAGCCATATTCAAAATAAAATGAAGATGTATCATTTAATAAGAAGATGTCAACATAAATAAACTCGTAGGCATAGTATAGATTAGTTTGTCAAAAATCTATTTACAACAACCAGTACCATGAAGTCTCTCTTAGTAAAAATTCGCAATCATTCATATGTAAGAAGGAAATCTAAAGATAAAATCGTGGGCCCAACAATTTGTGAGAATTCCAAGTGTCAATTTTGAAGAGATAAATCATGAAGCATCGAGGGTCAAAGTCATGCCACACACCAAGTTTTCAACACAAGCGCCAAGTCAAGGAAAGAGCCCACGGGACCTCGATTTCCAATCTGAAATTGTTGGGTATAAACAAGGTCATTGTTTGAAAATGTTGGGTAAATACAATTAAATTTGTTGTGGTTAATGCAATTAAAAGTGAAATTTGCAGTAAAAAATAGATGGCTAAATAAACTAGCATACAATTCTTATCCAGCATATCGCTACACAATACATCTAAAATTGTTGTCAATAGATTTTCTATCCATTAACATTATTTCCACCCATTAATAAATCGCAGTCCATTAAATCGTTGTTCCTTAAATTGCTGGGTAATATAAAATATGAAGTATAAATTCGCTCTCTATAAAGTTTACTGTCTATAAATATAAAAATTGATGTCTACATTCACGTATTCACTAATTACAATTCACATATAATTTGTTGTGGTTTATCAAAACGAAGACACTATAAATTTGCAGACACATCATAAATAAACACAGACATTAATATATTAAAACGCTGATATTTACCGATCAAGGAGTTGGGATTCATCAATCAAAACATAGAGTTTTACCATCCAAAATGAAGAATAATCCAATCACAAGAAGGCACAAGACCAACTGTTTGGCCATGAATCAATGCAAAATGTAAGGATACTCATTCACAAGAAGGTGCAAGGATTAGAGATCAATCAGAAAAGAAAAATGTAGAGATAAGGAAGGGATAGATGACTGGGCAAAATTTATCCTTCACTCATCATCCATGCACAGGAAAGTAGGGAATTTGAATTATAGGTCTTTAAACATGGAAGTGACGATAGTTGATTTGGCTCCTGGCCAACTGCTTATGCATAGAATGATGACTAAAGGGATAAGGGACAGAAGATAAAACACAAATTTCTTCGTAATAATAAAAAAAACACAAAAACGTCATAGCAATCAGGGTTGGGTTCGCCAAGGGAATCATTTCAAAATGCAACAAGCATAAGGATGGAATGACTTTAAGTTCATTGATAAAAAAAATGCTGAGTAAAACATAATCTTTACATAAACGAAGCACAATAATGAAAGTGCATGAACAATATTAATCTACCATTCAAAAATAAACGCACGCATACAGTAACCAAATGCGACAGCTCCAAGTTGTTGTCCTGCGCTTGCTCCGTCTAGCTCCCGCTTGTCAACCGATGAGACCTCTTCGCCAATGCTAGGGGTACTCTTCTTTCCCCTGAGCCCCCCAAGCCGCAAAGGGGCCACACACACAATACCAGAAAACAACTAGCACCTAGCTCGCCTCGCAAGGTCAAGCTACCACTCGTTACCGGAGCTGAGTATCCCAACTCCCACAAGATAAGTTCAGTCAAGAATTTTTTTTAGCAACGTAACATTATTCATAAAGATGATATCCATACTCCTCCTCCATCCTTTTTATAGAGTTTTTGAGTAATTAGTTTCTCAAATTATCATTAAATTCCTTTTTTATTAATTTTAATTAGGAAAAACCTCCCCTGTACACATGTTGCCTGATCCCCTAGTTGCACTAGAAAATTACTTTTATTAATTAATTAATTATTCCTATTTCCATCACCCACCTAAAAGCATTCCTAAAATCGCTCCTAGGTGTCCCAAAATTCCCTTACACTTCTTAAATGACTTACGCCTTGCTTAATTCCTAGTTGAGTTCATAATTAGAAAGTTCCAATGGCAATATTCCTTACTAAGTTAGACATTCAACTTTTTCTTTATGTTTCCCCTTTTCCTTAAGTTTCCTATTTCTTTTAAGTTTCCCTATTTTTCCTTTTTAACTAAAAATCAAATTTAGCAAGTGCAAATGACACAATCATTTACCCTTTTTCTTCTTTAATTGAAAATTAATTTAGCAAGTGTAGATGAAACAACCATTTACCCTCTTTTCTTTTTTTAACTAAAATTAAATTAGAAAAATAGATAAAAACAATCATTTCCCTTTTTAAAATTTTAATCCTCCATTAAAATTTTGACTTTAATAAATAAATTGAATTTATTACCCCCCTTTTTGTTACATGTTTAATTATGATTATTATTTTTGACCACATGTGTTACTTAGACCTAGATTTTAATTTCACTAGGTTGGGCGACATTTTTATTAGGGAAAATTGTTTTTAAATATTACTTATCACATCATTTGTTTTAAGGTTTTCTAGGTTTATTCACTTACCAGTTAAAAATGAGACGTACTCTTCAGGACGCATTAGGTGCTCCAAGGGTGCCACTCACCTCTTTCTCTTTTCCTTGTGTGACGTGCCCTTCAGGACGCACTAGGTGCTCCAAAGATGCCACTTGCCTCTTTCTGTTTTCCTTGCACGACATGCCCTTCAGAACGCACTACATGCTCCAAGGGTGCCACTCGCCTCTTTCCATTTTCCTTGTGCGACATGCCCTTCAGGATGCACTACGTGCTCCAAGGGTGACACTCGCCTCTTGAATGACTTGGTAGACATCAAAAACCCCTGGAGTCAATACTCCACCAGGTGATCTTTTTGGAGACTAAGGGACTCTAAGGAATAAGTCCGCTGCCTTATTGTGAACCCCTTAGAATCATCGTGAGTGACTGTCGTAGTCTGCCCTCACAACCTCGTGGGTCTTCTCGAACTAGGTAATCATTAATCTACAGTTCGAGCCACGATGTCAGTGCTAGTAGGATACGGTAGGGCTGTCGACCACACCTCTCCCTCAAAGTCTCTGGTTGTCTTGTGTGACCCCTCTACTCCACATGTGATTCTGGTCGGCAAGCTATCATCATCCTACATCCATCAACAAATCATGTTAGAAATAATAATCAATCCTCATAACATCTAATCATATGTTCATATATCACATCAACAACATTCAAACCCAACAATCCACTCCTCGACTTGGTCCAGAGTCCAAGGGGTTTCATCGATGCCTCTGCATCCTCCAGGTCCAAAGTCCTCCACACTAAGAAGAACCCAGTCAATAGCACTTGTCTATGTAATACAACAAAATAACATATCATCAATCCATAATGTCTCATAATCATATCGAACAACGAATAGTATAATAGTTCAGATCACTTGCAAGCAAGTGTCCTAAAAAATAAGTTCGCTCATTGCGCATAAGAGTGGGATGTTACATACACCCCCTCTTGTTTTAAACTTTGTCCCAAAGTTTCACAGTATATAAGTGTCAAAATAAAGTGTATCATAGTATCGTAAGTCTATCTATCAACAAAACTAGAAAATGTTGGCGCATATCATATGAGTCCTCCCAAGTCACCGAGTGCGGACTATAGTTGTCCCACTGGACCTTGACTTGATCTACTGCTCGATAGCGTAGATGTCAAATGCGATGGTCTAGGATATGGATCGGCTCTTCCGTGAGTGCACCCTCATCCAATACTGCAAGGAAATCATGTCAACAACATGAGCAGGATCACTAACATAATGTCTCAAAATAGAGACGTGAAAGACATCGTGTGTCTTCCTTAAGGAATCAGGCAAGGCTAGTCAATTAGGCCACGAGCCCTCTCCTTTCCACAATCTCTCAGGATCTTCTGAACCTAGGAGAGATTTTAGCACCCTTTCCAAACTTGATCGAACTCGTATGTGGTTTCACCCACAAGAAGACTTAAGCTCCAACTTCATAACTACGATCAACACGATGCGCATCAACATAAATCTATTGTCAATCATGTGATTCCTTGATCCTTTGTCTTATATATTGCATTGATATTCCATTTCTTGGATCACTTCTGGTTCCACCAAGACCCAATCCTCAAGTTGATCCCAACTCAAAGGCGTCTGACACAGTCTCCTGTAAAGAAACTCAAAAGGCACCATCTTAATGGTGCTTTGATAACTGTTGTTATATGCGAATTCTACCAGTGGAAAGAATTATTCCCAACGCTTCTGTTGGTCCATCACATACATACGCAACATGTCCTCCAAGATTTGATTTGTTCATTCGGTCTGCCCATCTGTCTCTGGGTTATACGAAGTACTAAAGTTAAGTTGGGTTCCCAATGCCTCCCTGAAACTAGTCCAAAATCATCCAGTAAACACTGATCCTCGATCAAATATAATCCTCTTAGGCATGCCATGCAGCCTCACAATCTCACTGATGAAAAATCTAGCTATTTTAGGTGCCTGATACATCGTATGTACAAGAATAAAATGAGCACTCTTTGTGAGAGTGTCTACTACCACAAAAATTGAGTCATGTCTCCTTACCGTCAGTGGAAATACAACAATGAAATCCATAGAAATGACCTCCCATTTCTATTCTGGAATAGTGTGAGGCTGTAGTAATCCTACTAGATGTCTATGTTCAGCCTTCACCTGCTGACATTCTAGACATCTTGCCATGTAGTTGACCATGTCTGCCTTCATTCCTTTCCATAAGAATAAGGGTTTAAGGTCTTCCCTCATCTTCGTGACTCTCGGGTGAGCCATGTACACTACTCTGTGAGCCTCGTTTAGGATCAAACTCCTCAACTCATCATTCGGTGGTACATAAATTCTATTTTTAAATATCAATAATCCATCGTCATCCAATGTAAATCCTTCAAATCTTGGTACCATCATTGTGTTTTGTCCGATAAAATCCTTGACCTCTTTGTACCAGTCATCTTCTCATTGTAAGGTTAGAATATTTTCACGTAGATTTGTTTGAAGAGGAAACACTGAAAATATGCGTGGTGTTTGACTCACTGCATCTGCCACTCGGTTCACTGTTGTTTTTATGTAAGTAATCTCGAAATCATACTCACTAATCAATTCCCATCAATCTCGTTGTCCCGCGTTCAAGTCGCTTTGTGTAAAGATGTGTTGTAGTCCATAGTGGTTCATTTTTGGTTCAAAATTTCCGTCCAATAAGGTAGTGTCTCCAAACTCTCAAGGAATAAACAATGGCTAACAACTCCAAGTCGTGTGTCGCATAGTTCTCCTCATACCTTCTCATCTTTCTTGAGATGTAAGAGATGACTCGACCGTCTTGCATCAAGACTCTGCCTAAGCCTTCCTTGGATGCATCAGTGCATACCAACAAGTCTGCATCTATGTTAGGTAATTTTAGTATTGGTTCTATTGTCAACATCTCCTTGAGCCTCCAAAATTCCTCCACGCATTTCTCAGTCCCAACAAAATTATTGTTCTTCTTCTGAAATTCCATAATCAAATTTGCTATTTTCAAAAAACCCTCGACGAACCGTCGATAAAATCCCACTAAATCCATGAAGTTTCCCACTTTGGGGACATTAGTCAACATAGGCCATTCCATAATAGCCTTGACCTTTGCTAGAGCCACGACGATACGTTCACCAGAGATGATATGCCCTAAGTAGTGAATCTTCGATTGATAAAACGAGAATTTAGACAATTTCCCATACAAATTGTTCTCTCGTAGACACTGTAGTACCAAGTGCAAGTGCTCATCATTCTCCTCCATCATCCGAGAGTAAATAAAAATATTGTTAATGAATACTTGGATGAACTTGTCCAAGTACTCGCAGAACACCCCATTCATCAAATCATAAATACCCTTGGGGCATTTGTCAGTCCAAACGGTTAAAAAAAAAAACTCGTAATGTCCAAACCTCATCTTAAAGGTGGTCTTAGGGACATCCTCCTCCTTGATTCATAACTGGTGATACCCTAATCGCAAGTCAATCTTTGAAAACACTGTCGCACCCTTCAATTGATCCAACAGATCACCAATCCTTGGCAACATATATTGATTATTGATCGTTTCTTTTTTCAATTGACGGTAGTCGATGCAGAGTCTCCACGACCCATACTTCTTTCGTATGAAAATAACAGGTGCACCCCATGGTGACACACTTGGACATATAATTCCTAGGTCCAACAACTCCTTTAGTTTCATTCTCAACTACTATAACTCCGGGGTCGACATCCGATAAGGCATTCTTTCTATCGGTTCAGTCCTCAGTTTCAGGTCTATGGTAATTCCAACTCCCTCTCTGGCAGCATCCCAGGTAACTCTTCAGGGAAGACGTCCACAAACTCTCTTACCACCGGAAGGTGTTCTAGACCTTCCGCTACTCCCTTCTTGTTTAATGCAAGGATCTCATAAAGCTTACATCCCTTGCGCATGCTCTTTCATAGATGGAAAGAAGAGATGAACATTAGGGAGACTCCTTGGTTCCAACATACAATCACGCATCTTTCTCCCTCATCATTGACCAAGATCAATCATTTTGTATTATAGTTGATTATCGCCTCATGCGATTCCAACCAGTCCATACCGATCACGACATCATAAGATCCCAAGATCGTGATGTACAGGTTGGTCCCGGTGAAAAAATTTCCCAGGTTAAGGCTACAACTCATAAATTCCCCACTAACCTTTTGTTTGGCTCCAGAATCCATTTCTACAAAGATAAAATCATCCCATTAGACCGAACTTACCTTAATTCATTTTAGTGCTGCACCAGAAATGAAACTCTCAGTAGCACCGAGATCTATCAAAATACTAAGGGTCTGGTCAGTGATGGTACTTGATGTCTTGAGCACAATCGACTCGTGCTCTGCCTAGCGGTTATTCGTTGCTACATGAATCTGATGGGCCTTGCCCAAATCTCCCACGGTAGTGGGTCCGGATGATCCAGATGCTCTAGTCCTCTACATTGGGCAGTCGCGCTGGTAATGTGGCTCCCCACATGTCCAACACCCTTTCTTTGGTCCAGTACTCCTGGTACCTGAAGTAGAAGTTTAATCCTAACATTAAGGCCAAACAAAACCTTGTTGACCTTAAGTTTCTCGGTAGTTTGGTGCAGAGCATACCGAAGAAACTCCAAAAATGAGCCTCGTACTTGGGCACTATATGACCACCTTGTCACAATGCGTTGAACTCGTTGAGCTGACGCTCAATGAATTCCTCAGAAAGATACCTCACTCGGAAACATTCCTCGAACATTTCCCATGACACGTATTTGATGACCATGTTCAAATGCGGCAGGAGCGTCTTCCACCATAGAAGAGTGCTCCCCTGTAGTTGAAATACTGACAAGTAGACCTTCATGTTGGAGGTAGTCATGAAGTGAAAAGCACATCACCATATTCACAACCCATGCCTCGATCGTTGAGCTGTCCATGACACTCATGGAATTGAGAACTTATCCCTCTCATGTTCTCTGTGAAATCTAACGGTATTGGCTGGGGTGCATTGTGGACCCTCAGGGGTACATGTGCCCTGGCCTCCTCTGAGTACAAAAAGTGGATCAAGGCCTCTGACATTCCCTGAAAGGACCTTGTCAGGAAATCATCATCCATTATAACAATCAGATCCATCCCAAGGACTTGTTCCTCCCCTTGGGGTTATACTCCAAGGGCGTGGGCACTTCTGGAGGTGTCACACCTCCTTCCACGACACAATGCTGCGAACCTCTATGGTGTCCTCTAATCGAGATCACCACATGGACACGCTAATGTTTTTAGTTAGCGCTAGGTTAATACTCAAGGGTTTACTTCAGTGGAAAGCATGGTGATCCATAGTCGCAGGGTTGAAACGACTCTGATACCATATGTAACGTCCCCATCGTTACGACTACAAGTGATGCAAGCAAGTGCATTTTTTTTTTGAAGCAGGATGACAACAATGACCATAGTTAAATAATAGAACTTGACGACGAGCACAACGCACGCATGTTAGGAAGCATTCAACAATGAATCAACACATTAGCACATCATGCAATTGGAAGAAACATGCAGTAATCAATAGACAAAAGAAATGACTAATTGCCTAACAAAAGCAAGAAAACGCCTACAAGCTAAAGGACAACATCAACAACCCGACATAGTGGCTTCGACGACCAGGAACTAGAAACCTCTACGACACACAAAACCAAATGCATTAAGGTGTCACCAAACAAGTACCAACATCAAATACACGAAAAAATGACCACATTGGGAAGCACCGACTCCGACTAGTTTATCATTTGCCTCTATCCATCAGGGAGCACAATGATCCCCTCATCAGGAATCATACCGTCACTAGGTGATAGGCATGACAACAACCATGGGGAAACATAACATAACTGGACCCTTAACCCAAGATGAATTCAATGTTCTAGGAGACCGAATTAACTATCTAACCACATGATGACTAACCCTAGCACCCAACCGACAAGTCAACAAGGTGACTATGACATTCATACAACACAATAATTTCCTTGCACAACAAATCAATCTGTACACAATAAGTAATTATTATTAAACAATTAGTTCGTTGCAACTATTTCCAATCCTAAAATTAGATAAGTATATATCTCTTTCCTTTGAAACTGAAATCACTATCTGGTAAAACTGAAACTATATGAATTCACTGTCTTATATCACTATTTAAAACTGAAACTAGATCGTTGTCTTATGGAATTTCTATATTAAGAATTCGCTAAATGAAACTAAAACTATATCACTACCTTATAATAATTTCGCTATCTTTTAAAACATAAACTATACATCAAATATAATTGTTTTCATGCAACTGAAATAACAGATTATTCACATTACAATATATCGAATACATTTGAAATTTCTGTGACTTATCAATTCAATATATCACTATGTTGGGGTTATTACTGTGAATAGTTTGGAGAAGTTGTGATTGTCAATCAACCATATCGCTGTGATAGATTACAACATCACCGACTAAATAATACTAAATCATTGTCTAACATTACCCAAAAATTGTTGTCTACAAATATAGTTGTGTATATCACATGGATGCGCTGCCATAGGATGTATAAAATCGCTTACCCACATATTAAGAATGTGTATTAAAACACAACCAATGTACATGTAAAACACAAAGTAAATTAAATGATGGTACTGACAGGTAATATATACGTGTATCACAGAGCTAAAAATCAGATGTAGCGGTCATTTAATTCATGGAAATGCCGTCAATAAATAACTATCATAAAAACACTATCAAATATAAAAAAAAAAAACTATGTCTATGCCAACAGTATCATTGTCTATTTAATGGAAACACAAAGTTAAATTTATGGGTTGTTTAAGCGCAAAAATAAATGAATGCAGAGATAAGAGGAACACAAATATCCATGATATTAAAGACGCTACCTAGGATTCACTGTCAACAACACAAAAAAACAAAGGTGACCATGATATTAATTCTCTAGACAATCATAATAAATTTTGCTGGTATATGACCATGGAATTCATTGGTATATTACAGGTATATCACAATGCAATTGCTTGGTAAAAATGTAGGTATCTCACCATAAAATTTTCTAGTAAAAACGCAGGTATAACACCATTCCAATGTAGGTAGAAACACATGTATATCACCATTCCAAACACAGGTAAAAGTTCCATCTAAAAATATAACAATTCACAGACAAATCCCAAAAAACCTAGACTTATTATTTAAAAGGAAACATAGACATATCAAAAAGAAAAATGCAGACGTATCATTTAATAAGAAGATGCCAACATAAATAAACTCATGGGCATAATATAGATTAGTCTGTCAAAAATCTATTTACAACAACCAGTACCATGAAGTCTCACTCAGTAAAAATTCGTGATCATTCATATGTAAGAACACTAGGGATGATTTTAAGGATGGAAATTTATTTTAAAATGTAGAAACCTTGGCGATTCTTACTAATCCTTCATATGCAAACAATAAATGTTTGACGATATTTTTGTAAAAATATTCAAATTTCTAAGGATTTTATATAGTTTTTATAAAATTTTGGCGATTTTTAAGGAAAAATAATTTTATCCTATAGAATTTGGGCGAATCATTTTTAAAATAGCGAATCTCTTTTTTGGAAAAACCATGGAAAATTAGCCCGTGAGCGAAATTTAGCCCCTAAAATCATCCATGAAGAACACAATCTAAAGATAAAATCGTGGGCCCAACAATCTATGAGAAGTCCAAGTGTCAATTTTGAAGAGATAAATCATCAAGCATCGAGAGTCAAATTCATGCCACACACCAAGTTTTCAACAGAAGCACCAAGTCAAGGAAAGATCCCACAGGACCTTGATTTCCAGTTTGAAATTGCTAGGTATAAATAAGGTCGTTGTTTGAAAATGTTGGGTAAATACAGTGAAATTTTTTGTGGTTAATGCAATCAAAAGGGAAATTTGCAGTAAAAAATAGATGGCTAAATAAACTAGCATACAATACTTATCCAACATATCACTACACAATACATCTAAAATCCCTGTCAATAGATTTTCTATCCATTAACATTATCACCACCCATTAATAAATCACAGTCCATTAAATCGTTGTTCCTTAAATCGCTGGGTAATATAAAATATGAAGTAGAAATTTGCTCTCTATAAAGTGTATTGTCTAAAAATATAAAAATTGTTGTCTACATTCACCTATTCGCTGATTACAATTCATATATAATTCACCGTGGTTTATCAAAACGTAGACACCATAAATTCATAGACACATCATAAATAAACATAGGCATTAACATATTAAAACGCTGAGATTTACCGATCAAGGGACTGGGATTCATCAATAAAAACACAGAGTTTTACCATCCAAAACACAGAAGAATCCAATCACAAGAAGGCACAAGACCAATCGTTCAGCCATGAATCAATAAAAAATGCAAGGATACTCATTCACAAGAAGGCACAAGGATTATAGAGAAATCATAAAAGAAAAACACAGAGATAAGCAAGGGATAGATGGCTGGGAAAAAATTATCCTTCACTCATCATCCATGCATAGGATGATCCAGGTGGATATCAGTGGCCACCCACCTTTTCCAAATGGCTCAAAACGACTTTCTGGCAATTTTGGCAATTTACTATTTTTAGCAGGTTTTAACTTTCGGGGCCATTTTGAGGGACCAA
>SNQJ01S0013991.1:44927-64998 GCA_010110895.2 Picea sitchensis
TGTCATACGACATCCAACCCTTCAAGGATGAGGTATTATGTGATGTTGCCCCACTGGATGTCTGTGATGTTCTCTTGGGCCAACCATATATGTGGAGACGCCATGCTGTTTATGAGTCTCGATCCCGTAGTGTCATTTTTACTTTGGGGGGTCATCTCTACAGAATACCAGAGGTAGTTCCGACTACTATTTCACCTAAAAAGTGTCGCAAGGTAGTATCTCATACTGCAAAATTCAGCTTCTTCACAATCTGTTCAAAAGGAGAACAAAGGGACACTGCAACCACTACAGCCTTGCCCCAAGCACGTTCTATCCAACAGAAGCAGGTCGACAAGGCTGCAACAAAGTGCAAATATTCCTTCTGCACATCATCCTATCATGTATCTCAACTTGTTGAGCAGCCTCAACCGCAACAGGTTCGTGACAGATTTCCACAAACTGAGCAGTGTGATGTCTCCAGCAAGACAAGCAACTCACCAAGATGCAGATTCAACAAATGCTTTTCCCTCTCCCCTGGGAACTCAACGCAATGGAGACCATTGCTTCCTAAGGAGGGAGGATTGATCCATATGGATATCAGTGGCCACCCACCTTTTCCAAATGGCTCAAAACAACTTTCTGGCAATTTTGGCAATTTACTATTTTTAGCAGGTTTTAACTTCCGGGGCCATTTTGAGGGCCCAAATGAAGGTTTTTAGAGATATAGGTTCTCAATGATGTCTAAAGGCATGATTGAGCCCCCAAAATGAATCTCCTCGATGAAACCTTTCCAACGAGCTATCACACGCCTAAAACGAAGATCGTATGCAAAAGTTACGACCCTGGGAAGTTGATGTACTCACTTACCCAAACGGGGCCCACATGACTTTTGGCGCTTCATCTCCTAGGGTTAGGTTTTTGGATGTCTAGAGTTTTTGGCATTCCTACTTATTGTAAAAATGCCTTCAAATCCTCATTGTAATCATCTTCTTGCGAATGCGAGCAGCCATCACATCTCTTCTCAGAGATAAGCTGCCACCATTCTAGTGAGTCTTTCACTCTGTATTTTTACAATCTATGTACATTTCTTTCATTAATAGAAATTGTGTATTACTGTATATCTGTGTTTATGGTTGCATCTCCGATACATTTCTATTATATTATTGAATATCTGCGATATCTCAGTGCATTTCTTTATTACATCTCCGATCTCATTTTGTGCCGAAAATAATCCGGATCACAGGAAAGCAGGGCATTTGAATCTATAGGTCTTTAAACACCGAAGTGACGACTGTCGATTCAAATCCTGGCCGACTGCTCAGGCACAGACTGATGACTAAAGGGATAAGGGATAGAAGATAAAACACAAATTTCTTTGTAATAATAAAACAAACACAGAAAAGCCATAGCAATCAGGGTTGGGTTTGCCAAGGGAATCATTTCAAAATGCAACAAGTGTAAGGCTGGGATGATTTTAAGTTCATTGATAAAAAAAATGCCGAGTAAAACATAACCTTTACACAAAATAAGTACAATAATGAAAGCGTAGAAACTATATTAATCTACCATTCAAAAATAAATGCATGCATACCGTAGCCAAATGTGACAACTCCGAGTCATTGTCCCGCACACACTCCATCCATCTCCCACTTGCCGATCGATGTGACTTCACCGGTACCTTCTAGCTAACGCTCGGGTACTCTTATTCCCCCTAAGCCCCCCGAGCCGCAAAGGGGCCACACACACAATACCAGAGAAAAACTAACACCCAACTCGTCTCGTAAGGTCGAGCTACCACTTGTTACCCGAGCTGGGTATCCCAACTCCTACAAGATAAGTTCAGTCAAGAAAAAAATTCAGCAGTGTAACATTACACATAAAGATGAGATCCATACTCCTGCTTCTCCATCCTTTTTATAGAGTTTTTAAGTAATTAGTTTCCCCAATTCTCATTAAATTCATTTTTTATTAATTTTAATTAGAAAAAACCTCCCCCATACACATGTCGTCCGATCCCCTAGTTTTAGTAGAAAATCACTTTTATTAATTAATTGATTATTCCTATTTCCCTCACCAACCTAAAATCATTCCTAAAATCGCTCCTAGGTGTCCCAATTAGAGTTGGCAAGATTCCTAGTTGAGTTCATAATTAGAAAGTTCCAATGGCAAGATTCCTTGCTAAGTTAGACATTCAACTTTTCCTTTACATTTTCCCTTTTCCTTAAGTTTCCCTCTTTTTCAAACCCCCACACATCACACAGGTACGCACTACATTATTACCATGACAAAATATCTAACTAGATGGGCCGAAGTTGTGACAGTCACATATTATATAGACGAAATGACAACGCACTTCATTTTTTAGAATGTGATCACCCAATTTGATTGTCCAAAATTGTCATTTTGGCTATATTATATAGCTGAAATGACAATTTATCTCCACATTTGTAACACTTCACCACCAATTTCTACTTATTATCCAAGGTAACTTCCCGGTGGATATCCCTTTCACCCCATCTTAGCATTTCCTCCATTTTCCACTCTATATATACCACTTCCCTTATGTTTTCGATGGAGTATTTATCCACATCCCACTTTTTCCCACCCCCACTTGTGACTTCCTCCATCGTTCGATTGGTAATTTATCCCATTTACCCCCCTCCCCTCCCCTCGCTGTCAAATTTTCCCAATTCTCATTCGAGGTTTCCATTCATGCCATGACTAAGCAAGCTATCAATATTCTCTCCTTTCCAGTTTGTCCAAGCAACCCAAGATCTCACACTTCAGTTTTCACGAAGATTTCCATTTTTTCATGAACTACTTGGCAGAGTTCCTCCCACACAGTTCCCTGCATTGTGTTTCATACTCATGGCCATTCAACATATATCTATGCCTGATATTTGGGTGAATTTTCTCCATGCATCATCACCTTTTCTAATAGGAAGAGACCCTACTCTCTTACTTTCCAGGATACCTACTCTCCTCTCTTTCCATGGATACTCATAAAAAAATAGAGAGCCTAAGGAAAACCAATGCAACCAGATCAATTTCCAGGCTCCCTACTCTTACCTATTACCATGGATCCTCACCTCTCAAGCACCAAAAATCCCAAGATTACTAGCTTTGTCTTGTGCTACAAGAACAAAAGTATAAGCAACGATTAATTCTCTCTCTTGATGGAGCCTAACTTCTTCTCAGGGATCGGTGTTTGATGGTGTTCTTTAGAAACATCCCTCATTCACCTCCACATACACCATCGAAGGTAACATGTTTAGCATTTGGTTGCATGCACTCCAACTCCATATTTCACCATGGAGCCTACTTAAATCATTCTAGGACTCGGGTCAGGTTGCAACTACAACTCGAACAAATTATTTTCTCTTACTCAAACTAGACTACAAACACAAGATGATTTGATGCTTTGGGCCTTCGATGAGGATTATTTTCTCTCACTCAAATTACATCAGTCAATCCATGAAGAAATTGGCTCAAGGAAAATATTAGTAATAGTGGCGGGGGCCTGTTGGCCCCAAGGTTTTGGGTTAATCTTGAGCATGCGCAAAAACACAATTGTGCACACTCATTACAAGTTTTGTACATGCCCATTCCATTTTTTCACACTCCTAAGCTAAATGTGAAAGGAAGGAAAATAAGTGCACATCAGACAAAGTTTTGATATTGTATGCCAAGTCCAAGATATGAAATATGCATGCTAGTTTGAGTTTTTTCAGTAGCATCGAAAATAAATTAGCCACAAGTTGGAATCAATAAATGAATCATGTGGAAATATTCTCTAATTATTAAGGCCAACAAAACAAGGGAATGTGGAGATGAAAAAAGGTGAGTTGGCGAGGACGTTAAGATTTACCTGATTCTAGAAGTTTACGTGGATTACAGGTAGGTTCCATAAGCATGCGAGGAAGTTTGTCAGTAGAGTGAGTGGAGAAGACTAGCAGAAAGAGATATAGCTCTCAAGTAGAGAAAGCTATAAAAGGAAGCAACTAAAATATAAATAGAGTTATATGGTGAGAGAGTTAGACAGTCACGCAGAAGATTCAATGAGTGTCATGTGTCAAAGCTCACTTTGAGCTTTTGTAATGTTGTAATGCTTCAAAATATAATTCTAAGTCTGTCATGTGTCTGAGGTTTATAAGGATGTGCATGGTGTAGTATGTTGTAAGTCCAAGGAATTATTTAAAGAGGAATGAGACTTTGTTGTTGTTGATTATAGTCTTCTTAATGTATACTTGAGTTCTATGGAATGGAATGAATAATAAAGCTACAACAGTTATGATCTATCATGTGTCATTCATGTGTTAATTGGATATGTGTGTATATTGTTTTACTTATTGATGAATAGTAGGTTGATGTTAATGGAGTGCATGAATTCCATCTCGAATGGATACATGTGTGTTTAATCCTTCATCCTCGTTATAAGACCAAATGGTCGCTATGATCCTCATTGTGTTTCGGGTGAGACCTTCTTCAACCTTGACTGAAGATTGATATGTTGATTCTTTGGGGTTTTTGTTGGTCAAATATGGATGAACCTTTGGTATAAACTCCCCAACGTTAAGAGGGATGCGCGTAAGCGTGAAATGATGCCAACATCTATTCATTCTAGCAATTTCTGGTTTCAATGCAACTAATGCTCTTTTTTCATCCTCCTCCCCTTGGCCAAAAGAACCATTGAGAATGAAGGTGAAGGAGGAAATATGGAGAGTTGGGGGGTAAGGGAGGCCAACAACCACGACTTTTTATTTCCCTTTCCTCATCCTTAGCTAATATTCTATTTTTTTTCTTTTCATTAATTTTTTTTCACATTCTCATTTTCACTTTTTCCTTATTCAACTTTACATTTGCATTGCTTTACATAGTTTTCTTAACCTTCCTTAATGGACAATTTTCATTGTAGGTACTAAGTCTTACACTCATTGGTTGTTTCAGATCCATTTCGAATCAACATCTGTAAATGACAACATTTAAAAACAATCAAACTAGAATAAATCCATTCTAAGTCTAGATTGATCAAATACACATAGGGATAAAATTTATCGAGGTTTTTTTAATCTTTTAATTCCATGCCATGTATTAAATCTTTCATATTAAATGATAATTTAAAAAAATGATCCCAATAAATTTAGATTAGTTTAATGTCAAACAAATATTGATTTTTTTTTTTTGTGACTGGCGGAATCATCAACTAGTTGGAAACGTACTCGCGTGGGACATGGTCATGTTATCCAACTTCTACCACTATAATCTCCAAGTGTGCCCACGATACCCCATACACGACACACAAGGTAAGCTAATGTTTTGAACCGGTGACTTCACATAATGAAGTGCCTTAACAATACACTCCACAACGAATGCCCTACACCCAAGGGGATTTCAAACAAATACTAATTATAACAACTCAATTTTAAAATCAAAAATATATATAAAACTTTATTTTAAAAATAAAAATAAAATATAAAAAAATATGCAACGAGGGGTGGTTTTTTTTTTTGGTTAAGTTTGAATCCTATTTGGAATTTGGTTGATGATATCTTTAAAACTTGAAATTTTTTTGATATTGAAAGTAAATGGAAAACAAATAAAACATGTACAAGAACCTTATTAAATCTTTATTGTGGAATTCTCTAGAACCATTGGAATCGATATTTAGAAACATATGTAATGTATCAAGTATAAAAACTTGGGAATTCAAGTTTTATCGTGTGACTTATCATTGAATTAATTGATAAAAAGGTTTGAAGAGTATGTTTTATTCTCATAATTTCATTATGTCGTAGTCTAAACATTCTTCGAAATGGCTTTTTTCGAGTGATATTTTTTGGGGACTTTTGCCCGAAATCCGACGAGAAATTGTAAGATCCGTAGATTTAAGTGATTATTTCTGTATAATCCGAGCGCCCTAGGGGTTTTTCAACATGTTGAATCCATTTGTGCATGAACATAAATAGATTTTAAACAACAAAAAATGGTGATTTCATGCAGATTTATGTTACCAAATTCCGGTGGAAAAAGCAATTTTGTACAACATTTAGACAATGCCTTTCGTTATTAATGGAAATAATTATTCTTATATTCATCCATATGCATTTATATAGTTTAATAATTGTATAATTTTTTTTTTATAAATATAATTGCTTCCCATAATTTCATTATTAATGGAAATAATTGATCTTATATTCATCCATATGCATTTATATAGTTTAATAATTGTATAATGAAAAAACATATAAATATAATTTCTTTATTTTTAGGCAAAACATATTTATGAGAAATGATGGAAGAATTACATTTCATTTTTTCATTTCAAGTAAAAGAGAAATTTCACTACTAAAAATATATTTTTTCATAGATTTTTAATGTTAGTGTATGGAATACATTTTTAGAAAAAAACCTCAACTAAAACCTTTAGAAATGAAAGCATAAATTTCTACAAAGGTTTATGTGAATATTTTGTATAAGTTTTTATGGTAATATGTTTATGCAAATTTAATGTAATGGTGCACAAGTCATCCAAGAGTCACCACCATGAATAAGGTACCCTAGTGTTATGATGCTCTAAAATAGACACAAAATACCAATGTACCAAGACAAAAGTGGAACACCATTAATATTAGAGAATATCAAATAAGCATTGATACCCAAAAATAGATAAAAAATATTTGTGCTTCGAAAAGGACACAAATAACCAGTCAAGAATATCAAGTAATGGCTATCAAATAATTTTGTTTTGTTTGACTAGGAAAATCAACAACCAGTAAGGCATGTACTGACGTGACACATGGTCATGTTATCTGACTGCTACCACTATAAACCCAGGCATGTCGATGCGACCCCTCATGTGGCACACGAGTCTAGTTGAGGGTTTTGAACCAGTGACTTCACATAATGAAGTTCCTTAACAATACACTCCATCACCAATTTTTCTACACCTTAGGGGCTATGGATATTAAATAATTTATGCAATATGAAATCATTATTAAAAAAATTCTTATATTTTTACAAAAGGAATTCATTGGTGTCGAAGTATAATTCTCCAATAGTATTCATGATCTACTGTAAAAAAGATGTTAATATAATTGATTGATAAAGTAATAGAGATAAGTTAATTATATACTAGTATTATTTTGTGTAGTTAGGTCATATGTCTATATCAACTACTTATCAAATGAAATAAAAGGGTATAACTATATTGTAATAAACACATATTTTACATGACATTGGTTTCATAATGTTTTTCATCTTCTTGTGTGCTCCAAAATCCAAAATGGTATCCAAACCATAATAACCCATGGAACATATGACAAGTTTGTGAACTTGTGAAGAAGATCTAAGTATGAAAACTAAAAAATCACCATGGGACAAGACTCAATTTGAGGCTCTGTACACTGAGAAAGAAGGGGCCAACCCAAAAATCACTACAACTATGCTAGAGAATATTCCTGTGGTAATTACTCTTGAGGAAAATGTAGATCTGACGAAATAAATTGAGAAATCATAAATTTTAAATGCAATTTGTTTCTTGGCTCTTGAAATATCCCCAGGATATGATGGATTCACTATTCATTTTTACAGATCCTGTTGGAGCCTAATCAAATATGACTTAAAGATAATTTTAAGTTTGTACAAAAATCTAGTAAACTTGGGGGAAACAGAAACTCCTAATTTCTCATTCTCATCCCAAAATAAGTTAACCCCTCTTCCTTCTCTGGGATTTGATCAATATTCTTATATAACTCCTCTTACAAGATCATTTCAAATATTATGAAAAATAGGTTGAAAATATTCTCTTCGAAGTCATCTCTAGTAACCAAGGTGGTTTCATGCAAAGGTGTCAGATAGTGGATAAATCATAACATCATTATGGTGTAGGAAGATATTCACTCAAGTATAGAGAACAAAGAAAATAAGAACATTATTAAAATCAATATGGCCAACGCTTTTGATAGGGTAAGGCATTATTTTTTATTTGATTTTATACTTAAATTTAGTTTTTGTCCTTTTATTCGATAGGTCTCATCATTCATCAACACTTGATGGATAACCCCTTTGGTAAATAGGAGACTCACCTCTTTCTTTAGAGGAAGTCATTGTTTGAGACAATGTTGCCCTCTCTCGGGCCTCTACTATACATCATCATGGAAGACTCTTTAAGTAAAAAAATGGAGGCTAAAAGGATATTAGGGAATCTTCCAGGTATCAAAATAGTTAGGGGAGTTAAAAATATGAACCACTCTCAATTTAGAGATGATATGTTTCTCCTAGACAACACATTTACCATCATCATTGAGCATTTCAAACATGTCCTATATCTTTTTATCAGCCCCTTGGGAAGCAAGGTCAACAACCTTAAAGTTCAAATATTTAGTTGGAATATAAGCTCTCACCTTCTCCATTCTATCTCTTGAATCATGCTATTTCGATGCTAAGAATATTGGACTTCATTGAAATATTTGGGAATTCCCATATCATTGAGTAATCCAATGGCATAGTCTTAGAAAAGTGTGATCGGAAAAATTCAATCCAATTTCCAACATTGGGGATCCCAATGGTTGAACTGAGTGGGCCAAGTCATTTTAATAAAATCAGTCCTTATAGCTCTGATAATATTTTGGTGCTCTACTATGTTAGCTCCAATGGGAATAATGCATCAGATAAATTTAGAAGTCATGAAATGTTTGTGGCAAGGAGGGTAATCAATACAAAAAAGTTCCATTTGGTAAATTGGAAAACTATCAAATCAACAAAAGATAAGAGGTGGTATGGGGTTAAAGACCCATATCTTATGCATTTATCTCTAGGAGATAAAAGTATATGAGGATGACAAAAGGAAATCTAGAATTGTGTAACAAATATTTCAATGGAAGTCACAAAATATGCATAGGTGACCCATTGGATAAAAAAAAGGATCACACATATGGAAGCTTATCAAAGCATTTCCTCCCAAAATTCAATCCAAAATAACCTGGATTCTAGGACATGGAAAGATTATTTATACCTGGAAGGATAACATCTTGGGAAATCATCTTTTGGAGCAAAATCATGATCTTCTCCCTTTGAAAATATGAATGGATAGTTAAAGCCTCAACACTCTATTTGATATCTATTTTTGGTCAATGAGTTATGATTGTTGGAAAGGTTGGTCAATTAGATTTCCTCCTCCACAAATTCTTCCCCTTGCTTAAGATCTTTTTTCCACTCTTAAAGGTTGTTCTCCATGGGATATAAACACCTTGGATTGAAGGGGATAGGGAGATTTGGAGTACTAATTAAAGGACAATTATCTCCATCAACTACACCCCCTTTCCCTCCCTTAGTGTTCACCAATATGAAATCAAGTTTTGCACACTAATAGCCTTCCTAAAATTGATATATTTTGTTGGATAATGGTCCATGGTAAGCTTATGATAGTAGAAAACCTTAAAAAAGGGGGAATCCAAGGTCCTTCATAGTATGCCTTATTCCCTTTTGAAGAGGAATCGATGCACCATCTTTTATTTGATTGCAATTTTATCAAACATGCTTGGAAAAGTGCCTTGGTTGGTATCATCTACTGATCACACAAGCACAACTCATGGAGGAATATGTTATATTTATGGAGTAAACATTACAGGGTGGATTTCAAAAACAAAAATGTTTTAAAATGATTATGGAATTCTCTTCCAAAATTTATTTGTTGTAAAATTCCATTGGCTCGTAACAAGATTATATTCAATCAAGAGCTAGATAACTCAAAATATGTAATAGATACATGAAAAAGGACTTCATTATGAACATATCAATTCATGTAGTAAGGAAAAGTGGTATCAAAAAACATTGGATCCAGATGAGGAACATTGGTTCCATCAATCCTCTCTTTTTTCCGAGAACGCTAGCTTAAGCATTTGTAAGCAAAAATTAAGCATTCCATGGAAAATTCGTATGGATGCACAAGCATTTCAAAATTGACAAGTTAAGAAAATAGATCCTTCATTTTTTTCTTTGATGGAGCATCCAAAGGAAATCTTGGTGGGGTGGGGGAGGGGGGCAGGTGTGGGGGGGATTATATTAGATCCTGAGAGAAAACTGAAAACAAAATTTTCTTGGGGACTTGTTACACATTATTTTGGTCACTCTGGTGACATCTCTACAAGTGATGTATTCAGGCTCCCACAAGGACTTTTTGCCTGAGAAAAGTGACTGCTGTCTTCTATCAAAAACACATTTTTAAGATGAGTTCACAGGCTGCCTATATTACAAGGTGCGAAAATCCTTCATTCTCGCAGGAAACCCACACTTAGGGTGTGAAATGTTCATAGTCTGCTGTATAGGTGGGGTGCCAACCTGTTTCAAAGCTTGGAAAAGAGAAGAGGTCACAAAGGTTCTAGAAGGGAATCTTCTAGAAAATGAGTTGGCATTCGCATGGTTGGCATCCTACTGACTTCTCAGATTTAGTGGCATCATCCTCATCCATTTAACCATCTCTCCTTCTCCTATATATTGAAAGGTTTCTCATGGAAAAGGTTAAACAAGATTGAATGAAGAATTGGTGAAAGAATTGTGTGGAGAACCCTGTTTGGATAGAAGCTTGAAGACTCTATTTGGTCTATCAAGTTGTATTGGATATTCTTCATGCAAATGTAGATCAAGTGTGTGTGTTGGAACCAAGGGTCACTGAAAGGAAGCTTGCGACATCAAGGCGATTAGGTTGTATCTTCTACTTTCATTTAATATAATACAACGTCATGTCCCTTTCCCATAAAATCACTCTTATTTTATTGCGTAACTCCTTGATCATGTGCATAGGTTGACATTGAATATACTTTTGCTATCTTCACTTTGGTTGGTTTGTGTTGTCTTGGACCTGATTTCACAAGAGCACCGGAGTGAAGCGGGAACAACAGAGACCTAAGGAAGCGATATAAAGGTATGTCACTCATTCCTTCTTATTAGTAGATTCAATGACTGCAACTTAGGGAAAGAGTCATGTCCTATCCTATTTTGTTCTAGATCCAGGTGGATCTAGGGAGATCTGTTAGTTTCTACACCTACCGATTTATCTGATAACAAAATTGGTGACTCCACTAGGGATACAACCCATTTTGGTGGTTTTTTCTTGCCCATTTTCTCTTGGCGTACCCTTTTTCATTCCCAATCAATCTCTGAGTCTTGAGGAGACCCTCACAGACTCCCTAGATCCAAAAGTTACCTCAAAAGTCCTGTCATTTTTCCAAAATTTGCTTGATTACAAACCTTCTCGCACTGCATATTTCTATAGCCTACGAGAATAACTGAGGTTCACACCCTAGTGTTTAGTTCAATGTGAACTTCTCGCAATCTACCTATGTCTAGCTTATGAGAATCCTTAATTCTCGCATTGTACCCCACTGTCAGATTGCAAACTCACTTGTAAAAATTTTGGATTAAGTCTTTTTTGCCTTCAGATGCCCAGATTGGTTGGTGTGTCTGGAAAGAAATTTTCTTGCCAGTGATTGAATGTTTCTTGACTTCAAATATTGTGAATGATTAGTTTTCGGAAAATGAAAGCACTTCTTGATCATTTTTTCTCAATTTTTACCTCTTGACCTTTTCTTAACAAGGGTATAATCTCCGATTATGAAATCCGAGTGCTTGTTTGGTTGGGAGCCTTTGATTGGATTAAAAGTTGAGATTAATTGTCCTTTTCAATTGCTTATTACTTGGAAAATTGTTACCCATGTGCATTTGAAGAGATTGGTCTTGTCAGCTTGTTATTTTTATTTTCATTGAAAGATTGATTTGGGTGTTTATTGTGTATTTATTTTTCGTTGGTTGCTTACTTTTCTTAGCTCCATCCTTGTTGCTTGGTTTCTAATAAAAAATTTAAAGACATTATTTTTTTTTTTAAGAAACCTTTTATTCAAAAAATATGGGCATTCATGTATTGAAAGAAAATGAATAGGGAATTTGCATTGTTCATGATTGTTTGATATTACTTTTCATAGAAGATCATACATCGTAGTTCACATTGTTCTAGAAAACTCCTCTTTACCTCTTGTAAATAGGATTGATTGAACAAATTTTTTATCATTCATCCCTATTTATGCCTTGTTGGGTTAGAGTCTCACACAACATCGGTTTCATTTCTGTCTCCTTTTGAGTAACAAAAACCTTTAATAATATTGCACAATTTTAAAATTCAACTAGTAACTTTTCTAGGGATCTTTTAAACCAACATTAGCTAGGCTAGAGCTTTGGAATAGGCAGTGAGACACACTGTCCAAAGCACAAAACACACAATAGTATCTTGTGATAAGGAGTGTCAAATTCCATTTGCAACATTTTGTCTTGGGAAGACCTTCTCACACAAGGGTCAAACCTGAGGTCGCATTGATATTGACAGAGTTACTCACCCTGCTTTGTTGATATCAGTGTAGAGATTGCACATATTACCGGGGTCACTTGAAGGTATACTTATAATGATGAGTGGAAGCCTCTCAAGATGATTTCAGGCTAGATACCCTGCCATTGCGTGTGGATCGAACTGTCGACTGTTCCCCCAGGCATTATTGTTGACGGTGGTAACCTTAGTAGCCTATATTCTTAGGGTCTTACACAAGGTGACTGTGAAGGGGTAAGTCTTCACAATACCTGGAATCGACATTGGCCAGACTCACTCGAGCTCCTTGGAGGGTATACCCACGATTGTGTGTGGGATCTTGCACCAGGGTGTAAGTCTATTAAGCAGGTCGTCAACGTAACTTTTCCACCCTGGCCCAACCCCTTCTTGTCTCATCATTGCGACATTGGATTTCATCACCAACTAGTGAATTCAGAATTAGAAGGTATTGTTTGCTTGGTTTTTCTTCCTAGATTTTATTAGCGCATGCTATTTGTTTACCCAATTTGGCCATATAATTTCTGTCGTAAAATTATAACTCGATCACAATTGACCCTCCATGTTGTTCACGCAGAATGCAAGGCCTACCCCCAAAATATCTAGAAGGTTCTCAAACCTTGCCTACCAACTCATCGGAGGGCTCTCCTCAACAGAGTGAAGTCCAAGACGTTGCCACTCCACCAGTGGAAAGGACTAACTCTTTAGAATGGTTCCAAATTACCAATTCTTGAGAGGACTTCTGACTTCCTCCTGACTCCGATTGACGTATTGTTTGAGTGAATTATTCTGGAGATATAGTTGTTCAATCTTCTGGATTACCAACTGGACCTTTCATAGGACCTAAGGGTCAAGATCCTTTTTGGACTACTGGAATTTTTAGATGGGATTTATTTAGCTCAGGAGTAGGCGTTGATATCACTGTCACACCTGAGCTGCCTGAAACATCTGATCCAGATTCAATACCTTTTACTACTGCCTATTATTTTCTTGGTACAGATGCTCCACTAGCTAACCACATCTTGACCATCCCTCTACAAATAGTCCATTACACAATGGTCCCAGATACTATGAGTCCTCACACCCAGATTACAATGGCTAGCCAATCCCCCATTGGCACACCTCTTTCGCCCAGATTCACCCCAATGCTCCGACCCCGATATCATGCGTTGAATGCTTCTATTCCCGCTCATACACAAACCTCATCCAGGACTCCTGACATTTCCACTCCTTCTGGGCACCATCTAGTTCCCAGTTTTATTCCAAAACTTCCTCGACCCCCTTTCAGAGGACCTCTTCCATCCTCTATCGGAGGCACCGACCCTAGTGGCACCATCACATCTTTCACACCTAATTACCATATTCCTATTGGTGGAAAATTTCACATAGGAGGCCAAACCGAATCCACTTTTGTAGGACAAATCCCAATTGGGATGCAACCCCCAATTGGAGGGTAACCCCCACCAACCCCACCCTATGGACAAAAAATACCTCCATCCTTGGCCCAGTATTGGAATTATCGTATTCAACATAATCCTCACTCGACTGGAGGGAAATAGACTCAAGCTAGCTCCGTTATACCCCCTAGAATAGGCCAACCATATCCAGGCATGTCTAATCCTAGTTGGGGCTCGAACGCTCAACCCCATGCCCTTGTTCAAGGGTACGACCCTATGAATTACTTGCCTCCACACCAAAAACCGAATCTGCCCAGATCTTCGCATTTAATGCAAACCTCTTATGGTCGCACTGGTCTACCAACGAGACTCCCTCCCCAAAGTCACCAGTACCCACATGTGAATAGACAGTTACCTTTCTTAGCCACCTTATACCTCCCTGTTCTGTCGAGGATTTTAAATGATCTGATCTGTCACACTCCTCAATGGTTTTCCATACTGGCCAAACTACCATCCGACATTCCTAAATTCGATGGTAAACTGGGAGAGGACCCGAACAATAATGTAATGAATTTTCACCTATGGTGCTCATCCAACTCCTTGATGGATGACTCTATTCGTTTACGCCTTTTTCAGCGAACCCTCACAGGTTCCGCCATGAAGTGGTATATAGAATTACCATGAGGCTTCTTCACCGACTTCAACACCCTCGCTATGCCTTTCCTTACCCACTAGCAGTTACCGATCCGCTACGAAATGGGAACCAAGATTTTGAGTTCTTTCAAAAAAACCAAAGCCACTCATATCTCTGATCACATTCATGAGTGGCGACAGAGATGACGTCTCATCTAACTCGAACTTCCCGACCAGTTGCTAGCAGAGTGGTTCATGAAATCATTCGTGACCAACATCGCTCGTGACATCTCCATGGGTGGATTTGTCATAGAAGAACATGCAATCAGTCGTGCTCCATACCTCAACCTCATTTACTCACAAATGGGTAATCTTTATGACTTACTTCCTGACGCACCTCGTCCTTCTACTTCCACTACTTCAAATACTTCTGTTACCTCTCATGCAGCTGATGGTGTGATTGTCACTTTCCATGCCCAACCTAACTCCATCCAAACCTCTAGCAACAACCCCAAACCCATTTCTTCTAATTTTCAAAATGCTCCATCTCCTACCCCTCCCACCGGCAAGACATCCGAGGTAAACTCTGTTCAATCTACCCCCGCCGGAAAAAATAAATCCAAAAATGGAAAGGGTAAAAACAAGGAGGATAAAAATAATCTGCAATTTGAGAAAACCAAAACACCACTCGTTGATGATAGGGATAAACGCAAACCCCGATACCCTTGTCTTATCTATGGTGATGATCACTACACTAAGGACTGTCCACGATGAGCCGAAGTTACTAAGTTCCTTCAAGGGACCACGAAACCCCCCACTCCGGCCGTATTTTCACAACCCATCCCCTCTAAAAAATAGGCCCAATTGGTCATTCATGACCAACCTTCCCCCTCCAATACATCCTATGTCTTAATGTGTACAGGTGATTCAAAGAAGAATGACATCACACTTACCACTTGAGCCAAAGATTATTCTTCCTCCAAAGAGAAGGTTGATGCAATACCTCCTTCGTTGGTCCAACCATCTCCCACGACTCCACCTACCAATGGTCCTCTTCATATCAAACGACCGAGCCTAGATACAGTCCTTTTCCCTCCCCCAAAGGGTGTTGTTTGAAAATTGGCTTTCAATCCTCATTTGCATGCTGCCCAGAATTACAGTATTGTCGAAGATCTGGCCCAAGCACCATCCGTGATGTCAGCCCTCGAAGTCCTTCAGAGTTGTCCTATAAAACGAAAGGCACTATTGAAATCTATTGGTGGAATCGACCCTACAGATACAAATTCAATAATTTTTGACTTGGAAGATCACATTCCAAGGTTACCCCCTCAACTCACATTCCAAATACAAGTTATTGTGTCCGAATTTTTTTTTTGTAGAACAGTTATTGATGAGGGTGCCTCGACATGTGTCATGTCTATTACCTGTTGGAAATCCATTGACGCTCCTCCTTTGAATGAATCCCACAACACACTCAAAGCCTTCAATGGCTCTAGCTTTAATCCTTACGGTGTCCTCCCTTCGTTGCCTATTACATGAGAAGGAAAAACAGTCAACGTTGAAGTAGAGGTCTTCGACGTTCCCCTCGATTACAACGTTCTACTTGGTCGTAGCTGGATCAATTCCATGCGTGCAGTTGTGTCCACTCTTTTCTGTGTCGTGTGTTTCCCACATCAAGTAAAAGTAGTTATCGTAGACCAATTGGCCTTCTTTCACTCTGATGCACGTACCGACAATGTACCTTTCATTGCAAAAACCGCCCATGGATATGAGAACGTCGGTGTGGTCTTCTTAAAGATTCATCTTTGATGGGTACTTTTCCCATTCCACCACCCGATGTTCCACATCTGTTTGTTGCCTCGATCAACATGATCTCCATATCTTTTCACAGAACCCCGATGTCTTCCATCCTATGGATGGTACCCAACCCCAACGATCATCTTCGTTATGGCGATGAAATTCCTTCGGGTCCAGTTGAATCCGCTTATCAAGCCATTCAATCGACAACACCTTCTACCCCTTCTCTTGGTGATTTATCTCTGAATCCATTCCGCGTCATTTTTCCTACAAACGAGAGGATTATATCTATTAATTCCATGGAAGATACCCCTTGGGACGATGGACATCATCGTTCCATCCTCTTCTTGGAACAATGCACCATCGAGGGTTACCAACGACTCTCGACCCCGTCGACCATTGTCATCATTTCTACCATTCCCGAGTCTACGCACGATATGTTCTATGAAGGGAACTTAAGTAACATCTTGCCCACCATCCCCCTCAACATATCCATAAAACCTGGAGTTGTCGAAAATGTGCATATTGGAGCTTCGTGTTCCCATGACGAAGTTGTCACCTACAAGTCTCTTTTCCAAGAATTTCGTGACGTCTTCACATGGAGCTATGAAGAAATGTTGGGGATTGACCCCGACATTATGGTACATGAGATTAAGACATACCCGAGAACTAAACCCATCTGGCAACGACTTCTTCTAGTCCACCCACGTAAAGAAGCCGCTATCAATCTTGAAGTTGAGAAACTTCTCAAAGTTGGCTTTATTTACCCTGTGGCTCTAACTGACTGGTTTTCCAATCTTGTTCCGATTGACAAGAAACAAGGCACAATATGCATGTGCGTTGATTATAGGGACATTAAAAAAGCTTGTCCTAAATGTAACAACCTAATAATTCTAAACATCAATAAGTTTCCTAAGCAATTTATTTAGTAAACTGAAACAATAATTACATAGCATAATATTGATTTTCATAACATCAATTTTAGTATCTTAGATTTATCAATACATACTGATTTCATGGTAGAATGAAATAAATACATAACTTAATAAGTACCTGGTTCTGATGCTATTTTTTGTTGCCTCTTTGCCTTGCTGCTGCCTTCCTTCTCTCTGATACACAGATCAAACCTGCCACAAACAAGAAAATAACTTCCCAAAACTACTATCCTCCCTGCCAACTAGGAAATCTACCTAGCTCTAGGATATCTATGGATATCCTGGCCCTCCGTGCCCAAAACCTCCAGCAACTCGGTGCCTCCACTGATCAAAATCCACAGTCCCGAGCTACTGTTCTCACAACAAATGTCATAGTCCTCAGGATCCCTCCTCCGTCCAAAAAAAAAAAACCCTTTCCGTCAACCTTTCCCCTTTCCCTTATTCCTCCTGCACCGACTCATGCAATTACTACTCCAACCACCCTCCGTCCTCCGTCCTTCATCCCCCTTCAATGTTTTATCTTCTCGGGATTCATAACTCCCTCTCTGCATATGCAACCATTTTTATAACATTTTTCATTGATCTCTTAAATCTATTTCTCAGGTCATTAAATGTGATCTATAGTTATATTATCACATAGTTAACCACAATTATTTTCCTTAATTAATTTTACTTTGTAATCTTTAAGCATTTATCCAATTAGGGTCGTTACATACACCCACCCTTCAAGAAACTTCATCCCGAAGTTTAAGGTATCTGGTGGTACAAAGGAGAAGAGCATGGTTCACACATTCACAACAAGTAACTGACATTATCATTAAGTAAGTCAGTAAAGATCAAACATACTAGTGTACACGTACAAGAAATGCATGTGTAGCTAGTACATGCAAATCTCGTGCATGTACTAATAATCAAAACTGTCATCCTTTAATCATTTATATATGCATTCAATCCAATCAGCAAGACTAGTCTTTTATAAAAGACAACAATCAATTAATTGTGTGAGAAATCATTTAATTACAATTGTCCATTTCAATAATTTATTTTAAACAACTGTGGTTTAGTTACATAATAATGAATATTCATATATACACATTTCTCTTTTTTTTTTGAAGGGACGACATCAAACTCCATCACAATACATATCTCCATATAGTCTCAACTATTACTACTCATCCTTCCTCCCTAACCTACTTCCAGCTCCATCCCTATCCTTCCTCTGCTAGACTATCTTGGAGCGTCAACTATATTGACCTAACTCCAAATAGAACCCGTAAGTGGAAGTGTCGCTATCACGACCAAGCTTCCCTAATAGGCAACTGACAGTCATCATCACATGACCTGGGGAGCGTGAACTAGCATCGTCCTCCCATGAATTCAGGTTTCGGAGGATACACGGTGGGAAATGCCTCCACCCCTCCTAGCAGAATCAGGGTCAACACCCTACAATGGAGGATACACGGTGGGAAATTCCTCCACCCCTCCTAATAGAACTAGGGTCAACACCCTACAATGGAACATACAGGGGCACCGCGTTGTTGGAGGTTTTGTCATCGTTTATTTGGTTTTGGGCAGTGTTACTACCAAAATCATGCACTAGTCCACATATCATAGCAATGCATCCAAATCATATAAATTTCACACACATTATTCATACCATAATGTTTCTCGGTTAGTGGTCCTGATATCCACTTTCATCATCATTATCACTTGGCTATTTCATAGCCCATAACCTGCAGATTAGTCTGCAGCACAAACTCATACATTTCTATGCATTATCATCATGTAATTGCATTCTAGTATCATTTCAATTTGGTATCCCAGTATCGATACATTTACCTCAAGTCTTTCTCATTAGAATCAGATTTCACAATATTCCATAATTCATACTCGTCACCCATTCACAAGGTTATCATTTACCCAAAATAGATTTCATCGTATCCAACATCATTCTAATAGTATTTAAACATTCAACAATTTCACTTTCTCACAATATGTCACATTATATACATCATCATCAATAAAATTTAAACATTTGTAAAATTTACATTCACATAATAGATCGCATTGCATGCATCGTCATTAATAACACTTAACATTCATAAAAGTTCATAAATTTTTTAAGTTTAAGTGCATCACTTAATAGTTTCACTGTGACTAGGGAATAAAGTGTATAGGCCTCAGGTAATCCTGGTTGTCTATGTCAAAAGGTGGTGTTACATACACCCCACCTTCGAGAAACATGTTCTCAAAGTGGTCAAAATAGTGAGGGATAGTCTCGCCGTAGTGCCTCGGCGTCCTCCCAAGTAGCAGATCCTGGACTATACTTGTCCCATTGGACCTTAACTTGATCTACTAGACGGTTTCTGAGCTGTCGGACTCTACGGTCCAGTATGTGTAACGGTTCTACCATGAGGGTTCCCACGTCCAATACCTGCAATTCTTTCCAATTTAGTTTATGTGATTCATCATCAACATAATGACGTAAAACAGATACATGAAATACGTTATGAGTTTTATGCAAGTGGGGTGGAAGTACGAGACGATAGGCAACGGGTCCAATTTTCTCTTGGACCCTAAATGGACCTATAAATCGAGGTGACAACTTTGTCCCCTTCCCAAACCGTATGGTACTCTTATTAGGCCTGATACGAATGAAAACTTGGTCCCCCACTTGATAACTTCGGTTGGTCCTGTGTGTATCTTCATAACTTTTCTGTCTATCCTGTGCTTCCTTTAGCCTCTGCCTGATTTGAATCACCTGTTCCTCCATTTCCTGAATCAATTCTGGCCCAACTGTTACTCGGTCTTCTAATCTATCCCAACTCAATGGTGTTCTGCATGGCCTTCCATTCAAAGCTTAGTATGGTGGCATTCCAATGGAACTATGATAACTGTTATTGTAGGCAAATTCTACCAAAGGTAGGTACTTCTCCCACTGGGTTTGATTATCCATTACA